>SJYA01011370.1:0-12421 GCA_006410615.1 Neotragus moschatus
ATTTTTAGTCCTATATAATTTCTTCCAGTTTTGTTTCTTTAGGAGAGATGTGTCCAAGTGTAAGCATTGTAGCACTGCAGTATGGATTGCAGGTCCCAGGTCTGTCTCATTTCCCTCTGAGAGACTCTACACCTTTATTCTTAAGGAGTGTAAGGAACAGAAGCTTGGAAGGTGTTTTCTGAAACTTTTTCTTACTGGGCAGGGGCTAAAGACCTTATGTTGCTTTAAAAGTATATAAATCTCTCACTGACTGCTTCCAAAGACCTGTAAGGACCTAGTTCACTCTACTGGGATGGATTGAATTCCTTGAGCCATCATGAAGCCTTGCTTCAAATTGTTGGAGCCTAAAAGACACAGAATTGACCAAAAGATTAAACAAACAAGGGCTAAAAAGAACAACAATAGCCATTAAAGGGCCTAGAAACAGAAGGAACCAGGTTAACTTTGGACTTCCGGGTTAACTGTTGACCAGATAATGGACGCTATATCGCCTCTGCCAAAATTATGAGACTACTCTGCCTGGATGTATATTTCCTTAATATTAACTTTTACATGTCCTGTTGCATTGATCAAAGTGCAACAGGATGCTTTAGTTATCACACAAACTCTACCTTGTTTTGCCAGAGGGTACTCAGGGGCCAGACAATTATCAAGAACCATATCAGCCAATTAAATGAGAGATCCTAAGTCCCATTAACATTTCGAGTAGGAGCCAACCCAATGCATCATTTTACTTATCTGATGATGATGCCTGTCTTTTGAATAGGTATCTCAGATCTTCCACTGTCTCACAGGTGTACTGTTCTATTGTGACTGACAGGGTTTCTGGAGATAAAACCTTTAGTCTGGACAGATACCCAACTCTATATTCAACTACTAGATATTCCTTGCAGTTTGACAGCAGTGGAGGTGGTTAAAATTACTTAATTTGGGCCCTTCCATTTTGGCAATAGCTGGTCTCAAGGAGACTCCTATTTCCAAGTTTTAAGAACATGGTCCCTAGGGTTTACTTCTGAAGGAAATGCTCCTTCCTCCGTATTTTTAGTGGAAGCTGGTAGTGTCTTGTGGGCATTGTCCTGGACTGACTTTTGAACTTGTCCTAGATTAATTATATATCTCAGGGCCTGGTTCATGTCCTCATCCAGTAGAATGTCAATAGTAAAAGAAAAGGCCTTTCAAATGGACTGTGTCCCCCGTCCTGGGGGATAAATGGAAATTGAGAAGTGCAATAGGAAGCAAGGTGGTCCAGGGTTTATCCATTTCTTGGTAGACCTTTGCTAAGGTTTTCTTTAAAGTATGGTTCATTTTCTCTAACTTCCCTGATGACTGGGGGTGCTAAGAGGTGTATAGGTTATAATTCATCCCTAGGTCTGTTGCAAACCCCTATATGATTTTGGCAATAAGAGAGGTACTGTAATCACTCTGGAGGGACTTTGGAAGTCCAAACCAAGAAATTGTTTCTTTTAAAAGGGACTTCAGTCAGTCAGTCAGTCAGTCAGTCAGTTCAGTTGCTCAGTCATGTACAATTCTTTGTGATCCCATGGACTGCAGCACGCCAGGCTTCCCTGTCCATCACCAACTCCCAGAGCATGCTCAGACTCATGTCCATCAAGTCAGTGATGCCATCCAACCATCTCATCCTCTGTCGTCCCCTTCTCCTCCCACCTTTAATCCTTCCCAACACCAGAGTCTTTTCCAATGAGTCAGTTCTTCGCATCAGGTGGTCATCTAGCTTCATCTAGCCCAGCATTTTGCATGATGTACTCTACAAAAAAGTTAAATAAACGGGGGGACAATATACAGCCTTGACTTACTCCTTTCCCAATTTTAACCAGTCCATTGTCCTATGTCCTGTTAAATGTTGCTTCTTGACCTGCACACAACTTTTCAGGAGGCAGGTAAGATGCTCTGCTATTCCCATCTCTTTAAGAATTTTCCACAGCTTTTTGTAATCCACACAGTCAAAGACTTTGGCATAATCAATAAAGCAGAAGTAGGTGTTTTTCTGGAATTCTCTCATTTTTCTGATGATCCAATAGATTTTGGCAATTTAATCTCTGGTCCCTCTGCCTTTTTAAAATCCAGTTTGAATATCTGGAGGTTCATGGTTCATGTAATATTGAAGCCTGGCTTGGAGAATTTTGAGCACTACTTTGCTAGCATGTGAGATGAGTGCAACTGTGCCATAATTTGAACATTATTTGGCATTGTCTTTCTTTGGAATTGCCTTACTATGGAATTGGAATGAAAACTGATCTTTTCCAGTCCTGTGGCCACTGCTGAGTTTTCCAAATTTGCTGGCATATTGAGTGCAGCACTTTAACAGCATCATCTTTTAGGATTTGAGATAGCTCAACTGGAATTCTATGACCTCCATTAGTTTTGTTCATAGTGAGGCTTCCTAAGCCCCACTTGGACTTACAGACTTCCATAGCTTTTCAGATTGGCTGGAGAAGGCTTCAACCCATCCTATGAAAATATTGACCAACACCAGAAAGAAAGTGAAGTTGTTCAGCTGTATCTGGCTCTTTGCAACCCCATGGACTGTAGCCTAACAAGCGCCACCATCCATGGGATTTTCCAGGTAAGAAAACTGGAGTGGATTGCCATTTCACCAAAATAAATGTATATCCTTATTGTAGGAGCATTTGGATAAAATCAAACTGCCTGTCTTCCTCTGTATATGTCCCTCAGCATTGAATTGACCTGAGGAATGAAGGGAATCAGATGGGTCTGTGGGCACATAAATCATAGGTAAGCATTATTTGTATTATTATTCTTTTAATCACTTGCCCTGAAAAAGCCTTTTGCATCAAGTTCCATAATGCATCCCTTCTAAAGTGGGTAGCATGATATAAGCACCTGGAGAGTTGCCATTGTTGGGCCTCAGGGTTTAAAACCTTTTCCTTCTTTTTATACTAGCCTCTGCTTCCTTTCACATAGCCCCATTTTTCAGCATTTTCTTGTTCCTGTGGGGAACACTGGGGAGTTCAGGAGAGCCAATCACTAGAGCTCTAACTTGTTCAAGTTCCTGCAACCTAGTTGCTTTTTTGCAATTTGATCAGCTTTACTGTTCCCTTGGGTCACAAAAGATCCATTCATCTGATGGCATCTACAGTGTACTGCTACCTGGATTGGAGGCTGCATTGCTTCTAAAAGTGCAAGAGTCAAATCTTTGTTTTATGGGAGAATTTCTAGCAATTAATATTTCTCTTTCTTTCCAAATGACAGAACGAGCATGTAGCACAGGGAACCCACATTTACAGTGAATAAAAATATTTAATTTATTTTCCTTCCTTAATTGCGAAGCTCTCATTAATGCAATGAGTTCAGCCTTTGGGACAGATGTCTAGGGTGGCAGCGCCTTGGCATCTATGACTTCATCGAGAAACTTCGTATTCCCTGCTTTTTGGGTTTCCATTTCTATAAAAATGCTCCCATCAATAAAGATTCAGCCTCAGGGCTATCAAGAGGCTCATCTAGAAGATCAGACCTGCTGGAATAAGTTTGTTTTAGAGTCTTGATGGAAGTCTTGGAGAAGGAAATGGCAACCCACTCCAGTGTTCTTGCCTGGAGAACCCCAGGGATGGCAGAGCCTGATAGGCTGCCATCTATGGGGTCGCACAGAGTCGGACATGACTGAAGCACCTTAGCAGGTGCAATAAATGTCCACTCTCGACTGCTGGAAGCAGAGTTGCTGGATTTAGGATTTGGCATACCTTTAAGATAATGTTGAGGGTATTTATTAGGAGGGTTTGATATCTTGTTAGCCTTTCTCCAGTCAACCAATGATGTCCTTTGACTTCTAGCACTGATTATACCTGATGAGGGATAACACATGTAAATGTTGTCCCAGGGTGACCTTGGAAGCCTCATTAACCAACAGGGCTGTGACTGTTACTGCCCACAGGCAGCTTGGCTATCCCAGGGTCACCAAGTCTAGTTTAGTAAAGTAAGCCACTGGTCTCTGATTGGTTCCAGCTTTAGGGTCAGGACTCCTAGTGCTATCACTGACCTCATGTGAACACATGGAGTAAAGGGCTTGTCCTAATTTGAAAGAGCCATTGCTGGTTCTCTACTTAGTCTTTAGAGTCTCAAAGGTGTGCTGGTGGTCCTTATTCCATTGAAGAGGCTCCCTTTCTCCTCCTTTTAGAGCCTCATACAGGGCTTAGCTATAAGGCCATGATTTGGAATCCTGATACAACAGAATTCAGCCATTTTAAGAAAGCCTTGTAGTTCCCTCTTTGTGGCTGGAGATGGTAACGCACTAACTACTGTTTGATCTATGGCCAGGGCTCATGCTCCTGGGGTCCAAAACAAATCCTAAATATTAAACCCATTGCTTTGATATCTGAGCCTTGAAGAGACTTTATATTCCATTTTTGCCAGAAATTTAGGACCCTAACAGTATTTTGATTTGAATCTTATTTGATCCCATTGCTCCTCAAAAAATCATCAACGTATAATAGCAGAGTTCCCTTCTCAAGACTCAGTTGCCTTGCTAATGTATTTCCAAAAAGATAGGGGCAGTTCTGAAAACTCCGCAGAAACATTGTGAGATGTATATTGTGTAGCCTCCAGGGTGACAGGGTCTCTTCATTCAAAGGCAAAACGGTATGGAGAGTGGATGCATAGGAATACAGAAAAATGCATCTTTGAGGTGAGGTCCCAAACAGAGAAATACTGGATATTCCCTGGCACTTGGATGAGGAGTGTGCCAGGGTTTGGCACTCATAGGTGATTGGAGATGACTGCTTCACTCACTTTTCATAAGTGTTACACAAACCAATACTCCTCAATAGTCTTCTGAACAGGGAAGATGAGGGGTTGCAAGAGGATTGACAGGGCCTAATGAGTCTGTGCTTTAGGAATTTGCTGAAGAGAGTTTGGATTTTCCTCAGGACCTCAGGGTATAAAGGATATGATCTCTTCCAAGGGTATTTCCCCCAGGCTTTATTTTTTTACTGGGAGAACATATTTTGTCCTTCCTGGTACTAAGGTATCCCAAATTTCAGGATCTACTCTAATTTGGGGGAGAAGGTTTTGGGGAATATTTTGTTGTCCAACAAGTGACCTAGGACTACTAATGGGTGCATTCTCTGTTTGAATTCTTTATATCCTTATACTCATCCTGTCTAAGACTGTACTGGCTCCTAACTTATTTAGCAAATCTCTCCTGATGAGGGGGACAGGGCATTCTGGTATATACAAACATAGAGTGGGCAATAATAATAGACTGGATTCAATGAGTAGGGGAGATGCAAATCGCCCTACCTTTGGCTGTCCATCAACTTGTCACATTATCGTTACAATTGGAGAGGGAGCCACCTGGCAAATTCAGAACAAAGCAGGTGGCTCCAGTGTCTGCAAGAAATTCAGTTCTCTTCCCTCCACATCAAGGATGACCTGAGGCCCTGCTGGAGTAATGAGGAGGGACAGAGTGGGATCTGGCACCCCATTGGTCAGTGTGCAGGAGTCTCTCATCCTAGAGATTTTCAAGGAACTGGGGCCTGTTGAGGTCACCCATGGGCATCCCATAGGAGGGCATTCAGGACATTCCCCCTTCCAGTGTCCTCTTTTCTGACAAAAGGCACACTGGTTCACACCCAGGTGATTTCTTGTTTTGTTCAGCCTCCTCTGCCCTCCAGGGTCCCCTCAAGGTGGTGGTTGAATCAGAGTAGCCAAAAGCTGTGTTTTTTCTTTATCCCTGTTAGCCTTCTCACTTGTTATAGACCTTGAAGTCCTCCTTTACCAATTTTGACAATGGGGTTTGGGGCCCAGCCTGAATCTTTTATAATTTTCTCCAGGTGTCAGGAGTAGCCTGAGTGATAAAATACATGGCCAACTGTATCCTCCCTTCTGTGAAGTCAGTATTGGTGTACCTCCTGAACACCTCTTGCTTTCTTCAGATTAGTATTAGAATGGTATATTTCCCCCATACATTTACTTTTCATCTATTTTATCTTTAAAGTGAGTTTCTTATCTTTATTGACTGAGAACTTCTTTATGGGACATCAGTTCTCTAGAGCAAATTTCCAGATCTCCTATACGTCAATGCTAGGAAGTTTCTACGGGTGCCCCATGGTGAGTCATCAGGAAGTACTAGAACCCTAACGTTGACTAGAGTGTATCTACTCAACACTGGTAAGACCTATGTGGAAATAAGTGCCAGAACATTATCTGGAATTGGGAATTTTCACAGTAGGAAGCCAATGGAGAGGGGTTTTCCTTGCAATTAAAATTCATATTATTTAGAACCATTAATTATTCATATTTACTTAAGATTTCCCTGGTCTCACCTAGTATTTCTTCTTTCTTTACTCAGTTTTTGCTATTTTTGTTTCTCTGTAACTATTACTTTGTGGCTATATGTATTTCACTTCTGTTTTCATTTCTCTCTTCCTTGAAAGGAAATTCTGGCTGATTGAGGGTCCCCTTTTAAGTGATGAATTTGCACAATGCAGTAAAGTGAAAATCACTCAGTCGTATTCAACTCTTTGCAACCCCATGGACTATGCAGTCCATGGAATTCTCCTGGCCATAAGACTGGAGTGGGTAACCTTTCTCTTCTATAGGGAATCTTCCCAACCCAGGGATTGAACCCAGGTTTCCCTCAAAGCAGGCAGATTCTTTACTAGCTGAGACACAAAGGAATCCCAAGAATACTGTTGTGGGTAGCCTATCCCCTCTCCGCAGATCTTCCAGACCCCGGAATTAAACCAGGGTCTCCTGCATTGCAGGCAGATTCTTAACCAACTGAGCTATCAGGGAATTCTCCATTTGTACAATAAAATTGTTATATTAATGTATTACAAACTATTTTGAAAATAAAATTCACATTGTTTCCTAAGGAACATGTTTAAAACAAGATTGATATAGAATGTAATATCTTCCTATACAAATGAAAAAGTCATATATAGTTACCATTCTGTGCATGAAAACTGGTTTCAATTCCCCTTCCATTTATTGGAAGAAGCACTTTTGTTTTTAGTTATCATTTAAAGAGGCTTTACTTAGTCTTGGTATAGCAGTTAAATTAGTATTACCTTCTTACTAGAGAGATGAGGTCATGGATATTCCAAAATCATTTTCTCTCTGTACCTATGAGTTGGCTCCAAGGTCCCCTACTCCCCATACCAAAATCCACAGATGCTCAAGTCCTTTATATAAAATAGAGAAGTAGAAAGGCTGGAATTTGAGATATGATTTGAAATAACTGCTATGTTACATTTTTAGTAATTTCTGGCATTTGGCTCAAAAACCAAGAAAACTTCAAATCATTTTACTGTGATGAAACTTGCATCAGTCATTTCCCACTCACGCTGTCAGCGTGGCTTCTGTGTTCTTTACTGTCTTTGCTGGGAGATACTGATGGCATACTTCAGAAAATAAGCTTGCATTATAGAATTGTAAGGTACTAACTCTGGCTTAGTAATGAAAATATTAGTTGCTGCCGAAGGCAGCCCGCAGGTGCAACCATATAAGGATAGGGTTGTCCTGACACTGGACGATTTATGTAAATGCCAATTAAACTTGTTGGTTGTAAACTAAGATCCCCAGGACTCATGTGCTTATTAAATCTGTTTAATATGTTTATTAAATCACACAAATCCTTTGCCAGATTTAAGAATGTAATTTACTTTCTTGGTTTGACTCTCATGCACAAATATTTATTCATGGTCAGTTTGTCTGTATCCACAATATCAGTTTTTCTATTACTTTTTAACTAATTTCAATGTCACATCAGGGAATAGAATCAATATATTTTCCTTACAACTAAACCCTTTATATAGAATTGTTGTCAGCAATACTTATAGATTCAGCAGGTGTAATTTATAACTATGACTATTTGTATAATTTGCAATGTTACGTTACCAATTTTTGCTTAGTTATTCATATATACATGCATATACATATATATATAAACTATATGCGTTGCCATTTAGTCATATGACTATATTATCTTTATATTGGGCTGGGCATAAAGTAAGTTCAGATTTTTCCATAGCATCTTATGGGAAAACCTGAGCAAATTTTTTGCCAACTCAACAGAAAGAATATGCTATTGTAATATGACTGAGAATGTAGTTTGTAAAATCCAAAGCCCTTAGAAGAGCCTTGGAAAGTCCTCCATTATTTAGCCTAGACTTCATTTCTTAAAACTTTCCTATTCACCTGTTGTACTTCAGCACATTTGCCTCTTGTTTTCTTCAAACAGAATACACCTCAAACATGAAGTAACATTAGGATCATCTAGGCCGCATTTTGCAGTGCTCAGTTCCAGAGCTTCTGGGTTAGTAGTCTGAGATAGAGACCAAAAATTTGCCTAACAGGTTTGTTGATGATGGTGATGCTGCTAGTTCAAGGACCCCAATTTGAGAACACCTGCTCAAACAAGGGAAGCTATTTCCTACCTCAACCCTCTTCTCACTTCCTATNTTGCAGTGCTCAGTTCCAGAGCTTCTGGGTTAGTAGTCTGAGATAGAGACCAAAAATTTGCCTAACAGGTTTGTTGATGATGGTGATGCTGCTAGTTCAAGGACCCCAATTTGAGAACACCTGCTCAAACAAGGGAAGCTATTTCCTACCTCAACCCTCTTCTCACTTCCTATTTCATCTCCCTGGAAAGCCCTTCCCCTAGAGACATTTTCTTGATACCATTCAGGTTGATACTCAGTGGTCATACCTTGGGCCATATTTCAGGAAATGTTTCTCCTATTTAAAGGAACACTCTTGCAACTCTAGACCCTTTATGTTCTTACATAGTGCTTTACTATGTCCCTGTATCTGTCTCTTTAAAACATACATTAGAAAACTATGTGTTTATATAATATATAGTATACTGCTCAGCTGAAAGACTTTATGGTCTGCTAAAAGATTTACTCTTGGTTTCGGGTTCAGAGGATTCACTGGCAAAATATCTGCTCTACACTGAAGTAAGCAAGAAATAAGGAAGTTTATTATAATAGTAGTATGTTACATTATGAGGACAGGTAATATAGTAAGATGCAATTATGTATACATATATACATTGATGCAAGAAATATATGTCGCCAAATTTGGGAAACATATCCAGATTCAAGCAACACTTGGAGAGTCCCTCATTGAGAGGTCCTGGGCAGTATGTCCATCCCATGGTTGAAACATCAGACTGCCATCCAAAGGAGTCCTTCTTTTATCACCAAGCTGTAAGCAGATAGTCATCAGCTTACATGCAAAGATGCACCTTTGACTATTATGTTAAATGCTTACATCTCTAGTGGTTAGGAGAAGGCAATGGCACCCCCACTCCAGTACTCTTGCCTGGAAAATCCCATGGACAGAGAAGCCTGGTAAGCTGCAGTCCATGGTGTCACTAAGAGTCAGACACAACTGAGCAAATTCACTTTCAATTTTCACTTTCATGCATTGGAGAAGGAAATGGCAACCCAATCCAGTATTCTTGCCTGGAGAATCCAGGGATGGGGGACCCTGGTGGACTGCCATCTATGGGGTCGCACAGAGTTAGACACAACTGATGAGACTTAGCAGCAGCAGCAGCAGCAGCAGCAGCTATTAGTTAAGTTTCAGAATGTTCACTGATCCCCAGAAATTGGACAGATTTCCAAGGCCCAGGGAACTTTGTGACTTGCTCCCATCCTTATCTGTTGGTCCCCAAGACCTGTTAATACTTTTGCCATTTCTGCTGGTCAGCAGCTCCTCATGTAATTCCTTTCAGGGTCTCTGTTCAATTAAAGGCCTCTTGTTGCATCTAAAGCCTGAACACGGCAACTTATATTAATTTTCCTAACATATAGGGAATAAATAAATATAGAACTTTTTAATTCATTTATTTGAATGCAATCTGCCTTGTGTACTAGAATGTGATACCCTTGATGAAGAGGACTTTTGTTGTTGTTGTTGTTTACTGCCAAATCCTCAGCAAGTAGAACAATGCCTGCCACATAATAGACTTTCAACAAATATTCACTCACTAAATGAATACATTGTAAATCCATCATACTCCCTTTTCCAAAAGTATATAAGCAAAGCTGAAAGAGTTATGAAGAGTAAAATTTGAGGCTATATAAAAAAGTATACACTTTATATAGAGTAAAGAATAAGGCATACTGAGTAAGAGTAAGGCATATTGGTCTTTATGGGGCAGTAGAATGGTACAAGGGAAAGAATATTAGACATAGAAGAGTACTTCCTGAATCTCAGTTCTGATCATGTCAAGTAAACTGTGAAACTATGAGTGAATTTCACTTTCTTCATCTAATGACCACATGGTTATGATGATTGAGACAACCTCTTTAAAAATCTGTTATTCTGTAGAATCTGAAAAGACTCCATAATCTCCTTTGGCATAATCCCTTTTAGGTAACAGAGATTAACATTTCCTGATATCTCTTAGTGCTTGAAAGTTAGAAAGTGAAAGTTAAGTCACTCAGTCATGTTCTACTCTTTGCAACCACGTGGACTGTAGCCCACCAGGCTCCTCCATCTATGAGATTCTCCAGGCAAGAATATTGAAGTGGGTTGCCATTTCCTTCTCAAGGGGATCTTCCCGACCCAGGCATCGAACTCAGGTCTCCCGCATTGGAGGCAGACGCTTTAACCTCTGAGCCACCAGGGAAGCCCTCTCAGTGATTACATAACTCTATAAAGAACTGCTATAGGAATCTAAGTTACACTAGAGTCTCTCTTGATACAAGGAGAAGTATTGTTACTATGATATCAACACAGTGCTTAAATAACTCAGATATCCATTAGAATTCATGGGAGTGCAATTCCTTTCAGGAAGATGATGAAGATTCAAAATACAACTGTGTGGATTCAACTATTACTTAGAAATATCCATCCCTTCCCTCATTCCTGCCCCCCAACACTCCATGTACAGAGTAGTCTCTGCCCCTTAACTTTGGGTTTAGCCATGGAATATGCTTAAGCCAATATAATGTTAGTAGGCCTGATGTGTTCATAAACTTGCAAAATTCTTATATCATTGTGCTTTCCTTCTTATACTTTGCCTTTACTAAAAGAATTACATATTCAGAGTGGCCTGACAGTCCCAGAAAAAATATTGCAAACATGTGGAACAGAGTCTCCTGTTGAGCCTACAAAGTGAACTTATTAAAAGCTTTAACACAACAAAGAAAATAATTAATTAAAGGCAACTACTGAATGGGAGAAAATATTTGCAAATGATATGACTAATACAGGGTTACTGTCCAACATACATAAACAGCTCATAAAACTTAACATCATAAAAACAGCTCAATCAAAAAATGGGCAGAAGGCCTGAATAGACATTTTCCAAAGACTAAATGTAGATGGCCAACAGGTGCATGAAAAGATGCTCAACACTACTAGTCATCAGGGAAGTGAAAACCAGAACCACAATGAGATTATCACCTCACACTTATCAGAATGGTTATTATCAAAAACACCACAACATATTTTGGCAAGGATTTGGAGAAGAGGGGACCTTCTGACACTGTTGGTGGGAATATAAATAGGTGCAGCCACTGTAAAAAACAGTAGAGAAGTTTCTCATAAAACTGAAAATAGAACTACCTTATGGCTCAGCAATTTCACTCTTAAGTATACATCCAAAATATCCCAAAACAGTAATATTAAAAGATAAATGCACCCCAATGTTCATAGTTTTATTATTTATAACTATCAAGGTATGAAAGCAACCTAAATGTCCATCAACATATGAATGGATGAAAAGATGTGGATGTGTGTGTGTGTGTATAAATATACGTATATAGGTAGATGATAGAATACTAAGTATTAAAAAGAATAAAATAATGCCATTTGAAGCTACATGGAAGGGCTCAAAGGATATTATGTTAAATGAAATAAATCAGAGAAAGATAAATACTGTATAATATCACTCATATGTGAAATATAAAATATATATATATATATATAAAATTACCTAGGTAATAAAACAAAAAGCAGACTTGGATCTAGATAACAAACTAGTGATTACAAGTGAGAAGAGGAAAGAGGGCAAGCGTGATAATATATGTACAGAAGATTAAGAGGTTCAAACTATTATGTATAATACTTGTACTAGACTGTAAAACACAGGGAATATAGCCAATATTTTATAATTATAAGTGGAGTATAATCTTAAAATTTTTGAATCACTCACTATATTTTACCAATAACATATAGTATTATACATAAAATATACTTCAACTTTTTTAAAAGTGCATCTATAGCTCCATTGGGAAAACATATCTTCTTCACTAGGAAATATATTCTATTATTTATTTATGACTGTGTTTGGTCTTTGTTGCCGTGCAGGCTTTTATTTATTTGCAGAGAGTGAGGGCTACTCTAGCTGTGGTGCTCTGGCTTCGCATTGTAGCGGCTTCTCTTGTTGCCAAGCACAGGCTCTTGAGCACTCAGGCTTCAGTAGTTG
>SJYA01011371.1:0-12328 GCA_006410615.1 Neotragus moschatus
TTTTCTAATGAGTCAGCTCTTCACATCAAGTTGCCAAAGTATCCGAGCTTCAGCCTCAGCATCAGTCTCTCCAATGAATGTTTATGATTGATTTCCTTTAGGATTGACTGGTTTGATCTCCTTATACCCAAATGCAGTACTTGGGTGTAGTCTCAAAAATGACAGAATGATCACTGTTCATTTCCAAGGCAAATCATTCAATATCACAGTAATCCAAGTCTATGCCCTAACCACTAATGCTGAAGAAGCTGAACTATTCTATAAAGACCCACAAGATCTTCTAGAACAAACACCAAAAGATGTCCCTTTCATTACAGGGGACTGGAATGCAAAAGTAGGAAGTCAAGAGATACCTGGAGTAACAGGCAAGGTTGGCCTCAGAGTACAAAGTGAAACAGGGCAAAGGCTAACAGAGTTTTGTCAAGAAGACACATCAGTCATAGCAAACACCCTCTTCTAACAACACAAGAGATGACTCTAAACATGGACACCATGAGATAGTCAATACTGAGGTCAGACTGATTATATTCTTTGCACGTGGGATACAATCCTGGGTATATTAGCTGAGTTGGGTTGCCATAACAAAATGCCATACAATTTAAATCTATGTTCTCACGCCTGTGTGTGCTGGAAACCTGACTAGGGTGCCAGTGTGAACAGTTCTGGTGAGAGCATACACACAGACAGAAAGAGAGAGCTCTCACCCTTCACTTATAAGGCCACAGTCCCATCACATTAGAGCTCCATCCTTACAATCTTCTTTAACTTTAATAACTCCTAAAAGGGGCTTCCCCAGTGGCTCAGTGGTAAAGAACCCACCTGCAACGCAGGAGATGTGGGTTCAATCCCTGGGTCGGGAAGATTCCCTGGAGGAGGGCATGGCAACCCACTCCAGTATTCTTGCCTGGAGAATCCCACGGACAGAGTAGCCTGGCTGGCAGGCCTCGGTCCATGGTGTTGCAAAGAGTCTGACATGTCTGAAGTGGTTTAGAACACGTGCACAACCCTTGCAAGGACCTTCTCTCCAAATACAATCACACTGAGAGCTGGGGCTTCAGCACATGAACTTTGGTAGAGAGGAGAGGGGAACAGTTCAGTTCATAGCACTGGGGTTTCCAAATTTTTCTTTAATTTCTCTGTCCTCAGAGAGAAGTCCCCAAAGAGAAATCATACTCGGCTTAGATTTCCCAAGGATTTCCATATCTATAAACTAAAGGAAAATTTGGACTAATTTGCCTGAAATGGGTAAGTTCAGTGATCTGGTTTTGTTTTTTTCATGTACCTATTTATGGGTTGGAAAGAATTCAATATTTGGAGAAAGCAGATTGAGTTCTAATCTTGGTAATATTACTAATTTGTTTTATGACCTCAGCTTTTTCCATCTGTAAAGTGAAATCTTCTGGGAAGACTTCTTCCCACTCTGATATTCTGGGGATCTGAGATGTATATATTGGTATTTGAGTTCCTTTTGGAATAGAGACTTGTAATCAAAATCCAAAGGGTGCTCTAATGTCATTGGATCTACATTTTCAGTGGCCTCACGGCTAGGATGATGGAATAGAGAAAGCTTAAACAAAATATGAAAACAAACTTCCCGGGGAGAGGTGGAAGACAGACTCTGAACTATAATCTAGAAGCGGAATTGGAAGCAGTAAGGTGAAATATTCATATGTCAGAAGGAGCAGTTCTTGGAGTGTTCTTCCTGCCTGCTGGTTTACATCGTATGGAGTGTTGGATAGATGAGACATCGAAGTGATTTATAGAGTCTAGTCACTAGTTAAAGGAGAGAATAATGATAAGCGTTTTCTTAACTAACAGGCATTTTCTAAAAGTAAGAGATTTATTTATAAGCACTTTACGTACATTATTATATTCAAATTAATTCTAACCACAAACCTTGGAGTATCACTTTTATTCTTAAATTCCAGAAAAGAAAAAAATGACATTTAGAGCACTTGAAGCAAATTTGCTGGAAATCGTATGATTGAAGAGAAACAGGAAACAGATTCCAAACAAGCCAGTTGACCTGAGATCTCCTAAAGACTAGCCCATTCTGTCTTATCAGGAAAACTGAGGTTTAGTAATATCTTCTCCACCAGACAGTGTTCCAAAGAAGATGGGGCTGCATGCAACCTTTTACCTCCAACACAACGTGGTGTAAAACATACTTGGGTATAGGAAATACAGGATGATGGCAAGCTCCAAATAAGTATCCTCAAACTTAAACAGAATCAGGAGCATCCTCAAGGAGGAAACAAAGTCTACGGTGAGAACAAAAGACTAGGAATGGCTTAGTCAGGTGAGAACAGGGGAAATGCAGTGGGACAAGAGGGACAGAGTGAAACACGCCAGGACCCAAGAAGAGTTTCATACCAGACGGTATCTGTCTTCCATGCTCAGTTACTCCATGTCCCCCAAACATTATTTATTCAAAAGTACATTCTGAATACCACAATTATGTATGCCCTAGCATGTTCATCACATCCTAATGGCATGCTTATACCGACAGTGAATTCTGGCTATTTGTCTTGGGTTTGCCATGGAATCTTACCCAATTAATGTTTTCTTTTCACTTCATTTGCACTAGGTGGGTCTTCTAGGTGTCTCGGAAGTGAATAAACAAGACGCAATGCACTGCTTTCCAGGACCTCATCATCTCTGCTGGAGATGGTAGACAAATATGCAAGTCGCTGAACTTCAGGATCTTTATATGTAAACTGGAGATGAGAAAACCCCTATCAGCTCTCTCTCAGGAAAATGGAGTGCCCAGTAAAATAATGCCTCAAAAATACTTTACAAAGTGTCATTTGTGTGTAAGCTTATAGCTATAAATAGTTAAATGATGATGGTGTGATCACCCACCTAGAGTCAGATATCTTGGTGCGAAGTCAAGTGGGCCTTAGGTAGCATCACTACAAACGAAGTCAGTGGAGGTGATGGAATTCCAGCTGAGTTATTTCAAATTGTAAAAGACGATGCTGTTAAAGTGCTGCACTCAATAAGCCAGCAAATTTAGAAAACTCAGCAGTGGTCAAAGGACTGAAAGAGGTCAGTTTTCATTCCAATCCCAAAGAAGGGCAATGCCAAAGAATGCTCAAACTACCACACAATTGCACTCATCTCACATGCTAGTAAAGTAATGCCCCAAATTCTCCAAGCCAGCCTTCAACACTATGTGAACCAAGAACTTCCTACTGTTCAAACTGGATTCAGTAGGAACAACAGATTGAATTTCCAACATTCATTGGATCATAGAAAAAGCAAAAGAATTCCAGACAAACATCTACTTCTGCTTCATTGATTATGCTAAAGCCTTTGACTGTGTGGATCACAACAAACTGTGGAAAATTCTTCAAGGGATGAGAATACAAGACCACCATACCTGCCTCCTGAGAAATCTGTATGCAGGTCAATAAGCAACTGTTAGAACTAAACATGGAACAAGGGACTGGTTCCAAATTGGGAAAGGAGTATGTCAAGGCTGTATATTGTCACCTTGCTTATTTAACTTATATGCAGAGTACAACACGTGAAACGCTTGGCTAGATGAAGCACAAGATGAATCTTGACTGTTGGGAGAAATATCAATAACCTGAGGTATGCAGATGACACCACCCTTATGACAGAAATGGAGAGGAACTAAATTTAGAGCCTCTTGATGAAGGTGAAAGAGGAGAGTGAAAAAGCTAGCTTAAAACTCAACATTTAAAAAATGAAGATCATGGCATGTGGTCCCATCATTTAATGGCAAATAGATAGGGAAACAATGGAAACAGTGACAGACTTTATTTTCTTGGGCTCCCAGATCACTGCAGATGGTGACTGCAGCCATGAAATTAAAAGATGTTTGCTCCTTGGAAGAAAAGCTATGACAAACCTAGACAACATATTAAAAAGCAGAGATGTTAGTTTGTCAGCGAAGGTCTATATGGTCAAAGCTATGGTTTTTCCAGTAGTCATGTATGGATGTGAGAGTTGGACCATAAAGAAGGCTGAATGCTAAAGAATTGATGCTTTTGAACTATGGTGTTGGAGATGCTTGAGAGTTCCTTGGACTGCAAGAAGATCAAACCAGTCCATCATAAAGGAAAACAGTCCAGAAATTTCATTAGAAGGACTGGTGTTGAAGCTGAATCTCCAATACTTTGATGCAAAGAGCTGATTCCACCTGATGCCAAGAGCCAACTCATTAGAAAAGACCCTGATGCTGGGAAAGATTGAGGGCAGGAGAAGGGGGCAACAGAAAATGAGATGGTTGGATGGCATCACCAATGGACTCAATGGACATGACTTTCAGCAAGCTCTGGGAGATGGTGAAGGTAGGGAAGCCTGGTGTGCTGCAATCCATTGGGTGACAGAGAGTCAGACATGACTGAGCAACTGAACATAACAAAAAATGAAAGTAAAACAAAACTCTTTCCTTTAGTTGTTGCTCAGTTGTCTTCTTAAGTTTGTGTTGTTGCTGTTCATTTGTTGTTAAGTCTCATGAAACGTGGTCCACAGGAGGAGGGAATAGCAAACCACTCAAGTATTCTTGGCTTAAGAACTCCGTGAGCAGTATGAAAAGCTCTTTCCTTAGTAAAATCCCAATTTTTAAATGAAGAAGCGATGTTGGACATTATCGCTTAGTGAGCACCATGACACTAACTGTTTCAGGCAAGGTTCTTCAATAGAAATGAAAACTAATGGACTAGGGATACATAGGGAAATGTATTTTCTGAATTTAAATATTAATATGAGAAAACAGCAGATAACAGACCTTCTACAAAAAGACTGACCTGTGTCCTGTATTCTTCCAAAGTGTCACAATCATTTAAAATAAAAGAGAAAGAAAAAAAAAAAAAAAAACACTGAGGAATTGCCCTAGATTGGGAGAAACTAAGGGGACATGACAACTAAAAGTAACATTTAATCCAGGACTGAACCCTGGTCCAGAAAAGTACATCTATGGTACAAGTAGAAAGCTTCATATAAGTTCTGTAGTTTATAGGGTTGCAACCATAATTTTATAATTCCATAACTGCACCAAGGTTATATAAGATGTTGACATCTGGGGAAATCTGGTGACAGGTATACTGGGACATTTTGTCCTATTTTTTTTAACTTTTTTGCATGCCAATTTTTTTTTTCAAATAATAAAAAGAATGTACTTCACTCATGCATCCAGGCCCCTGAAGTTAGAAGAAAATGGTCATGTGATCTGTCGCCAGCATCTGAGGGCGTATTTTGTTGTTCCTCTAATTCAATAGGATTATCTGTCTGACCTGCTCAGAGTCCCCAAACGCACAAATCTATATTCAGAACCTTTGGGTGATGAAACGCAGAAAAACAGCGGCACGCGCTGCGCCGTGCGGCCGCTTTACGTGCTCCCCCGTGCCGCTCTGCCCTTGGCATCGTGTCCTTTCGGCGCGCTTACCTTGTCTCGCGAGGTGAATTCTGTGTCATAGAAGGAGGCCCAAACCAGTCCCCTCCTCCCTCTGAACCCAGAAAGCAAACAGCTTAATTGGAAATGGCTGTTTTTCTTCTCCCTGAGATGGTAAAAATCATTTTCCATTTCTTCAGGCAGTTGAGAGTCACTGCCCTCCAGGAAATGAGGAACGTTTCCCTGGACTTTACTTTTCTACATGCTATAAAATTAATTACAGTTTTGTTTCATTTCAGGGTTGAGGTAGGGTTAACAGAGGAGGGGAAATGCATTAAGGCAAAGGAGTAAATAATATACAGACCTAAAAGATGTTTTGAAAGGTTGCCAGAAGCCAGGTGAATAATTGATGATACTCTGAAGCATACAGATCTTTCCCATGAAGTGGTAGTTATGCCAAAACGAATTGCAAGTGATCTTTTCCCTCTCTCTTTTCCCTTACACACACATACACACACACACACACACACACACACACACACACACACACACACACACACACACGTTCCTTTACTGATCCCCTTCACAGACAAGAGATACTATTATTCACCCATTCAGAGTGTCCTGAAAGTCAGACCCATTCTGCTTTTCCCTCATTCTCAAGCCCACCGCCCTTACATGAATCTTGTCTACATTTGTATGCAGGTAATTTTATGCACTAGAGGAGGAAATGGCAACCCATTCCAGGATTCTTGCCTGGGTTATCCCATGGACAGATGAGACCGGTGAGCTACCATCCATGGAATAGCAGAAGAGTCTCAGAAGAGTCAGGCACGTTTAGTGAGTAAACAGGCATCTGGTCTCCCTGCCCACGTCTGGACAGACTACTGCTTCCTACAGAGCTTTTATGGTGCCCTGCTGAGCAGAACCCTCTGTCCTCAATTCCTGCCTGTGAACAACAGTCCGATCCTTCTAAGTTCTGGCTTCTGACTTCATTTCCACTGGACAATCTAGCAACCCTGAGTATCTTTTCATTAAGTGTTTATTCCCTTCCTTTGTCCACATAGCCTGCCCACCAGGAATGAAGGTACTCTGCCCTCATTTCAGCCTGCTGAAATTCTATCTCTCATGATTATGCAAGTGCTACCTCTTTCCTGAAACCCTCCCCCAATTGTCAGTTATTCTGATAGTAATTTGCCTGAGATTACGTTTGTAGGCAGTTGCCTCTATTCACAATAACACCCCACTCCTTTACTCCTGCCTGGAGAATCCCATGGATGGAGGAGCCTGGTGGGCTGCAGTCCATGGGGTCGCTAAGAGGCAGACATGACTGGGCGACTTCACTTTCACTTTTCACTCTCCTGCATTGGAGAAGGAAATGGCAACCCACTCCAGTGTTCTTGCCTGGAGAATCCCAGGGATGGGGGAGCCTGGTGGGCTGCCGTCTCTGGGGTCACACAGAGTTGGACATGACTGAAGCGACTTAGCAGCAGCAGCAGCAGCCTCTACTCGACTACAAACCTCCTGAAGGCAGAAAATGTGTGTTTTAGTATTTGCTCCTCTTAAGAACATAAAGATATGGTTCAGAAAGATTTTGAGAGAAAAAGTTTATGGAATGTTGGGAGACTGCATCTATTTTATATCTGATGAATAGGCTTGTAACATGGAAAATATAATTCTGGGGCACATAGCATGCCATCATGATTCTGAAAAACGTGATGCTCTGTGAACATTTTCATAGCACTGCTTTACAATTTTTTTTCCATGTCATTAATTCTCAGAATCCACTCAGTACCGTAGGCTTGATTCTCCTCATCTTTCTGATGATAAAACTGAGTTGGGCAGGGATCAAGTCTAGCCTGATGCAAAGAAGTGACTCATTGGAAAAGACCCAGGTGCCAGGAAAGATTGAGGGCAGGAGAAGGGGGCGACAGAGGATGAGATGATTCAGTGGCATCACCAACTCAACGGACATGAGTTTGAGAAAACTCCATAAGACAGTGAAGGACAGGAAGGCTGGCATCCTGCATTTCATAGGTTTTCAAAGAGTCAGACATGACTTAGAGACTTCCGAACAACCAAAGTCTAGCCGGGGCAGAGTGAGAGGACTTAGAGCTATACAGCCCTAGGTAATCGCTGGAAGAGGAAGCCATTGAAAGGGGCGAGGGGTACACTCCACTCAAAGATCTACAGACTGACTTTCTAGCCTCATCTGTTCCATCTAGGAGCTCAGTGTTCTTGCACAAGTCATTTGGTTTTCCAGTCTTTTATTTCCTGTTTATCTTGTGTATGTGTGTGTGTGTGGTATTCAAATAGTGAATCATTCAACCATTCTTATATTTTTGGACGTGGGGGAATGTTTCTGTTTTTAAGCCATGATGAATAGCCCTGTGATGAATATCTATTACTGGAGTGTAGTTGATTTACCGTGTTGTATTAGTTTCAGCTGTGCAGCAATGTGAATCTGCAGTACACATACATGTATCCACTCCTTTTAGATTATTTTCCCATCTAGGCCACTCCATAATATTGAGCAGCGTTCCATGTTCTATACGGTAGGTCCTCGTCAGTTATCTGCTTTATATGCAGTAGTGGGTATATGTCAGTCCCATGGAGGCACTGGCGCAGGGACGCCTCTAGACGTGTATAATGTGGCGAGCTATGTCCATAGCGGAGGCCCCGCTTGGCCAGGTTAAGAGGCCCCTGAGGGCTCTGAACTGCTAGAGATGAGTCGTCTACGCTGCTCTCTGCCCCCGAGAGGCCATGCTGTCACGCTGATGCTTCCACTTGTCATCTTCCTGTATGTGAGCTGTGAAGAGTGAGCACCGCTCTGGTCTCAGGAGGCAATCTAGTGCACCGGCCAAGAACACAGCCTATGGGGCCAGACGGCCCAGGTTTGTATCTCACCTCGACCTCCAGACTCGGCCTGTGGCCTTAAGAAAGTCGCTTCCCCTCCCCACGCCTCACTCCCCCCATCTGCAAAGGCAGCAGTAGTACTCACCTCCTAGGACTGCCTGAGCATCTGTGAGGTAAATCTCTGCTAACAGCGCCTCTTGTAAATGGTAGCTATTTTTACTTCTGTGCCAACCACACAGGCTCCTGGGAGGATCAAACGAGAGCAGTTTGTAAACTTTAAAGCACTAATGGAAAATAAAGACTTAGTACAAACGAATATGCTTTTTTCTTTAAAACTGGAAAAAAAAAAAAAGTGTGTCCTCTTGTTCCAAAATCCTTCTGAGATCATGAGCTAAAAAACTCAAAGACTATTCATACCCTTTACGAGACATAATTTTCTTCTAAGACATTTTCAAAGTTAACTTTACAGTGAACTTTCTCCAAAATGTCTCTTGTTGGAATCAGTTTATGCAGACTTGAGCTTTTGACTACTTTGTTTTAAATATCCCCCTTTTCAAAGTTAGAAAAACAATTACAATAAACAAATAACACAAAGTTATAAATTACAAAAGCCACTTTTTTAATCTGTGAAGATTTTTAACTGGAAATGGGTGTGTCCTGTACCCTTCATGGATAGCTTTTCCTATAAATTATGTATTCAAATAGTAACGTTAAGCCGTCAACTCAGAAATCAGTAAGGGAAAGTGCTTTTTTTATTTTGGAAGCACCTTGATGCTAAATGAAATGGATGGCTGGTACATGCTTTTCCTACCATTTGCAAAGTAATAAATAAGAGAAGAATAATAGCATATTTTAAAATGCCACATTGAAATACACACATCGACTAAAATATACACCATAGTAAATAACCTGGGAGACACTTTAGGTCAGCTTCCAAACTGGTTGACAGTCATAATTTGGTACAATTACCCAACTTTTAGTAATACTTTGTGAAGGGTATTGTCTTAGAATTGTGGAGGATACAAGACAGCTGGGATCTAGTAAAAATAAAACATTGATTTCAATCCAAAATCCATATTTATTGACAAGACCGTATTTGAGTTTGAAAAGGTCACAGGGAGCTCCTGGGATGGCTTTTTTTTTTTTTCTTTTTCTTTTTCTCATCGCCTCTTTGTTCAGGTCATTATTCAAAATTAGCTGTCCAAAATGATTTGGCATTTATGTAATAAACAAGTTTAAGCTTATGCAGCAGCCTTCTTTTACTCTGTGGTAGGTTTCTTTTCTGGAGGCTTCTTTTTCAGCTGCTGGTTACTTGGTCCCTGCTGGAATGGCTTTGATCGGGCTCAGGACTTTCTGTTCTCAGATCTGCCCACCATCATCTTTCCTAACTGTGTGTGCTTCCCTAACTCTGATGACATTTTCCATAGATTGCAAGTTCTACATGATGCTATACTAAACACATACATTTGTGAAGTCAAATAAACAGTATAAGTTGAGCTCAGTTTATATTTGATTCCTACAAGGCTCCTCAGAGTCTTTAATAAAATCTTGACTCTTTTGGCAGGGGATGGAGGAAGTTGTGTTGCTCAAACCCATTAGATTAAACAGTATATTTACAGATTAGTGTTCCACAGAATAACTGGGGAAACACTGGATTAAGAATTAGCTTAGATTCCTTTGTTCAGTAAAGAGGAACTTGATGTGAGTAATGGAGATACAGCTATTAACACATAGCCACTGTCCTATTTTCATGCAGCTCACACCTGGGAGGTGAAGCCTAGCGCATGAATATTTTAGCAGGAAGTGTGAAAGGCTGGGGAACACCTTGGGGGAAGAGGGATGCCTTATTAATTTTCAGATGCACGACATGTTGCCTGATGTGGAACCAATGTGTAGTTGATGTTCAACTGATGTTGGTGAACAGGTTGGAGAAGGAGAAAGAAATCAAGGGACCCTGGAAGGAAAAAGATTTGGGGTGGGGGAAAAAATGGGTTGAGAAGAGACCAGTGTGGGAGTATAATAAAAGGCAGACAGTTAGTTGACCAACACTGAAAAGTCCCAAGAGTTTCTAAGAGAATGAGAGGTGACTCTGTCTGGGAAAACTGAACGTAGCAGTTAAAATGACATATTCTGCATCACAGAGCTGCTTCAAGTTGGTCTCATTATAGACAGAGACACATTCCATAAAGTGAGGTAGTCTAGGGAGTTCCTGCTCCAAGAGATCTCGGCGATGCCCCAATGTGGAATGTCTTGCCTTGATCTGTCCATGTGATCTCTCACACACAATTTTTTATGTGTGTGTGTTTTTTTTAAGCAGACAATGAGATCCACTTAATCCACTGTGCACCCTTCTGCTTTGACCTTGAGGGAGTTCAGAGCTTAATTTGGTCCATGATTGCAATAACACTTACCTATCTGAGTCCAGTTGTATTCATATCTCCCCTTTGTGTCAACACATCCAAAACTGCTACAATGTCTCAGAAACTACCTAGGCTCTGTGAGTGCTGTACAGAATGCCTCAAAGAACTCTGACAAGTCACGGGACATGCAATTTTTATTCGCTGATTCATTCATTAACTCATGAAGTTATTGGCTATCTAACATGGGTCAAGATTTTACAAGGAGTATTAAAGAAAATAAAAATGTAAATAATAATGACATGCTTCACCTTGATTATGGTTTCCTTTGCTGTGCAAAAGCTTTTAAGTTTAATCAGGTCCCACTTCTTTACTTTCGTTTTTATTTCCATTACTCTAGGAGGTGGGTCATAGAGGATCTTGCTGTGACTTAGGTCATCAAATGTTCTGCCTATGTTTTCCTCTGTTTTATAGTTTCTGGTCTTACATTTAGGTCTTTAATCCATTTCAAGTTTATCTCTGTGTATGGTGTTACGAAGTGTTCTAATTTCATTCTTTTACCTGTACCTGTCCAGTTTTCCAGCAGCATTTATTGAAGAGGCTGTCTTTCTCCCTTTGTATACTCTTGCCTCTCTTGTCAAAAATAAGGTTCCCATAGATGCATGGGTTTATTTCTGGGCTTTCTATCTTGTTCCATTGGTCTATATTTCTGTTTTTGTGCCAGTACCATACTATCTTAATGACTGTAGCTTTATAGTATAATCTGAAGTCCAGCTCCACTCTTCTTTCTCAAGACTGCTTTGGCTTTTGGGGTCTTTTGTGTTTCCATATGATTTTTTGTTCTAGTTCTGTGAAAAATGTCATTGGTCATTTGACAGGGATTGCATCAAATCTGTAGACTGCATTTGGTAGTATAGTCATTTTTGCAATATTGATTCTTCCTACCCAGGAACATGGAATATCTCTCCATTTGTTTATATTGTCTTTGATTTCTTTCATTAGTGTCTTATAACTTTTGGTGTACAGTTCTTTTGTCAACCTAGGTGAGTTTATTCCTAGATATTTAATTCTTTTTGTTGCAATGGCGAATGAGATTGATTCCATAAATTCTCTTTCTGAGTTTTCATTGTTAGTATATGGAAATGCAAGTGATTTCTGTGTATTGATTTTGGATCCTGCAAAATTTGGATCCTTGCTAAATTCACTGATTAGCTCTAGTAATTTTCTGATACTATCTTCACGGTTTCTTTAGGGTTTTCTATGTACAGTATCATGTCATCTGAAAACAGTGAGAGCTTCACTTCTTTTCTGATCTGGATTCTTTTTATTTCTTTTTCTTCTNTTTGGATCCTTGCTAAATTCACTGATTAGCTCTAGTAATTTTCTGATACTATCTTCACGGTTTCTTTAGGGTTTTCTATGTACAGTATCATGTCATCTGAAAACAGTGAGAGCTTCACTTCTTTTCTGATCTGGATTCTTTTTATTTCTTTTTCTTCTCTGATTGCTGTAGCTAGGGCTCTCAGAACGATGTTGAATAATAGTGGGAAAAGTGGACACTCTCATCTTCTTCCTGATCTTAGAGGGAATGCTTTCAGTTTTTCATCATTGAGAATAATGTTTGCTATAAGCTTATCATATATGGCTTTTACTATTTTTAAGTACGTTCCTTCTGTGCCCATTTTTCAGTTCAGTTCAGTCACTCAGTCGTGTCTGACTCTTTGCGATCCCATGAATCGCAGCACGCCAGGCC
>SJYA01011372.1:0-12706 GCA_006410615.1 Neotragus moschatus
CACAACTGAGCGACTGAACTGAACTGAACTGAACTGAACTGAATTATTTTAAATTTCAATAGCAGCATGTGGCTTGTATCCATGTGCTATTAGATAGCACAGATCTAGAGTTAGCCTCCGGAGAAGGCAATGGCCCCCCACTCCAGTACTCTTGCCTGGGAAATCCCATGGGCGGAGGAGCCTGGTAGGCTGCAGTCAATGGGGTCGTGAAGTGTCGGACATGACTAAGCGACTTCACTTTCACTTTTCACTTTCATGCATTGGAGAAGGAAATGGCAACCCACTCTAGTGTTCTTGCCTGGAGAATCCCAGAGACGGAGGAGCCTGGTGGGCTGCCATCTATGGGGTCGCACAGAGTCGGACACAACTGAAGTGACTTAGCAGCAACAGAGGTAGCCTCGGGAAAAATTGGAAAAATATATCCCTCTTTTTTCACAAGGGAAAATACGCATGTGTGTATACATGTGAATAGATGTGTGGGTGATGGGTTAACATCAGGTTAGCACAAGAATCATCATCGCTATGGCAAAGTACGTTAGGAGCATGATCTTTGGAATAAGGCAGATCTTAAGTTGAATCTTTGGCTTTTCCACTTACTAGATATGTGACCTTGAATAACTCATTGTTTTGCTGGCACACAGAATTTCCGTGCTTCCCAAACAAATCAGGAAGAAAACCTTAATTTTTGGAGGAAATATGATAGGTGAAATTTCTTTCTAAAAGTGATTTGCTAGTGAGTCTCCTGGCCATCCTGACTGCAGAGAATATTAACACCGCGATGTCTTCAAGGTGGTGACATAGATCCACTCTGGCTTCACTTCCCTTCATGAGAGGACCAACGAGCAAGTACCCATAGACAATGCAGCACTGTGAAAACTCAGGAATCCAGAGGTGAGGGTGGAGCACTCCCTGGACTACAGACAGAAAGAGAAGGACTCCATCAGAAGGATTACTGGAGTGGCTACACTCTGAAAGCATTGCCCCCTCAGGTCAGCTCAGCTCAGCACTGCTCTCAGCTAGTAAAGAACCCACCTGCAATGAGGGAGACCTGGGTTCGATCCCTGGGTTTGGGTTGAAAAAATCCCCTGAAGAAAGGAAAGGCTACCCACTCCAGTATTCTGATCTGGAGAATTCCATGGACTGTATAGTCAATTGGGTCACAAAGAGTCAGACATGACTAAGCGATTTTCACATTTTCAGACAACCATTTAGCCTTTTTGCATTTCTTTTTCTTGAGGATGGTTTTGACCACTAGTCCCTGTACAAGAATCCTTTAAAGAAACAGAGTAGCCCTCATAGTCAAAAAGAGTCTGAAATGCTGTACTTCACTGTAGTCACAAAAAAGACAGAATGATCTCTGTTCATTTCCAAGGCAAACCATTCAGTATCCCAGTAATCCAAGTGTGTGCCCCAACCAGTAATGCTAAAGATCCTGAAACTGAACAGTTCACTTGCATTGAAAACCAAGAGTGCCAGAAAAAGATCTACTTCTGCTTTACTGACTATGCCAAAGAACTTGTAGCTTATGCCTACAAGACCTTCTAGAACTAACACCAAAAAAGGTGTCCTTCTCATTATAGGGGACGGGAATGCAAAAGTAGGATGTCAAGAGATACCTGGAGTAACAGGCAAGTTTGGCCTTGGAGTACAAAATGAAGCAGGACAAAGGCTAAAAGAGTTATGCCAAGAGAATGCACTGGTCATAGAAAACACCCTCTTCCAACAATACAAGAGATGACTCTACACATGGACTTCACCAGATGGTGAATACCAAAACCAGATTGATTATATTCTTTGCAGCCAAAGATGGAGCAGCTGTGCACAGTCAGCAAAAACAGGACTGGGAGATGACTGTACCTCAGATCATGAACTCCTTATTGCAAAAATTCAGACTTAAATTGAAGAAAGTAGGGAAAATCACTAGACCATTCAGGTATGACCTAAACCAAATCCCTTATGATTATATAGTGGAAGTGACAAACAGATTCAAGAGAGTAAGTCTGGTAGACAGAGCCTGAAGAATTATGGATGGAGATTCATGACATTGTACAAGAGGCAGTGATCAACCATCCCCAAGAAAAGAAATGCAAAAGGCACAAGGACTGGCTGAGGCAGCCTTACAAATAGTTGAGAAAATAAGAGAAGCTAAAGGCAAAGGAGAAAAGGAAAGATATACCCATTTGAATGCAGAATTTCAAAGAATAGCAAGGAGAAATAGGAAAGACTTCCTCCGTGATCAATGCAAAGAAATAGAGGAAAGTAATAGAATGGGAAAAACTAGAGATCTCTTCCAAAAAATTAGATACCAAGGTAACATTTCATGCAAAGATGGGCTCAATAAAGGACAGAAATAGTATGGACCTAGCAAAAGCAGAAGATATTAAGAAGAGGTGACAAAAATACACAGAAGAACTGTACAAAAAAGATCTTCATGACCATGATAACCACGATGGTGTGATCATTCACCTAGAGCCAGACATGATGAGAAGCGAAATCAAGTGGGTCTTAGGAAGCATCACTACAAACAAAGCTAGTGGAGGTGATGGAATCCCAGTTGAACTATTTCAAATTCTAAAAGATGATGGTGTGAAAGTGCTGCACTCAATATGCCAGCAAATTTGGAAAACTCAGCAGTGGCCACAGGACTGGAAAATGTCAGTTTTCATTCCAATCCCAAAGAAAGGCAATGCCAAAGAATCTTCAAACTACCACACAACTGCACTCATCTCACACCCTAGAAAAGTAATGCTCAAATTCTCCAAGTGAGGCTTAAACAGTACATGAACCATGAACTTCCACATGTTCAAGTTGGGTTTAGAAAAGGCAGAGGCACCAGAGACCAAATTGCTAACAACTGTTGGATTATTGAAAAAGCAAGAGAGTTCTAGAAAAACACCTACTTCTGCTTTATTGATTATGCCAAAGTCTTTGACTGTGTGGATCACAATAAACTGTGGAAAATTCTGAAAGTGATGGGAATACTAGACCCTCTGACCTGCCTCCTGAGAAGTCTGTATGCAGGTCAAGAAGCAACAGTTAGAACTGGACATGGAACAACTGACTGTTTCCATATCAGGAAAGGAGGACGTCACGTCTGTATATTGTCACCCTGTGCATTTAACGTATGTGGAGTACATCATGAGAAATGCAAGGCCGGATGAAGCACAAGCTGAAATCAACATTGCTTGGAGAAATATCAGTAACCTCAGATATGCAGATGACACCTCCCTTATGGGAGAAAGCGAAGAAGAACTAAAGAGCCTCTTGATGAAAAAAACGAAGATCATGATCCCATCACTCCATAGCAAATAAATGGGGAAACAGTGACAGACTATTTTCTTGGCCTCCAAAATCACTATAGATGGTGTCTGCAGCCATGAAATTAACTGATGCCTGCTCCTGGGAAGACAAGTTATGACCAACCTAAACAGCATATTAAAAAGCAGAGACATTACTTTCCCAACAACACTCCATACAGTGAAATCTATGGTTTTTCCACTAGTCATCTGTGGATGTGAAAGTTGGACCATAAAGAAAGCTGAGCAAGGAATAATTGGTGCTTTTGAACTATGCTGTTGAAGAAGACTCTTGAGAGTCCCTTGGACTGCAAGGAGATCAAACCAGTCAATCCTAAAGGAAATCAGTCCTGAATATTCATTGGAAGGACTGAGGCTGAAGCTGAAACTCCAATATTCTGGCCACCTGATGTGAAGAGCTGACTCATTGGAAAAGACCCTGATGCTGGGAAAGATTGAAGGCAGGAGGAGCAGGGGACAACAGAGGATGAGATGGTTGGATGGAATCATTGACTTGATGGACATGAGTTTGAGCCAGCTCCAGGAGTTGGTGATGGACAGGGAGGCCTGGCGTGCTGCAGTCCATGGGGTAGCAAAGAGTTGAACATGACTGTGTGATTGAACTGAACTGAATGGAGAGGAATTTAATAGATATTTCCCAAAGAACATAAACAAATGACCAATGGGTATACAAAAAGATATTCAACATCACTAATCACCAGTGAAATGCAAATCAAGTGCACAAATGAGACATCATCTCACATCTTTAGAATGGCTGCTATTCAGAAGTCAAGAGATAACAAGTGTTGTCAGGGTGCGTAGAAAAGGGAATCCATATTCAGTGTTGGTGTGAATGTAAGTAGCCACTATGGACACAGTTTGTATTTTCCTCAAAAAAGTTAAAAATGGAAATATCATATGATCTACCAGTTCTATTTTGGGTTATATACCCAAAGGAAATTAAATTGGGGTCTTGAAAAATATATCTGCATAACTCTGTTCATTGCAGCATTATTTACAGCCTATTTTGTGGGAGAAGACTCTTGAGAGTCCCTTGGACTGCAAGGAGATCCAATAAGTCCATCCTAAAGGAAATCAGTCCTGACTGTTCATTGGAAGGACAGATGCTGAAGGTGAAGCTCTAATACTTGGGCCACCTGATGTGAAGAACTGACTCATTTGAAAAGACCCTGATGCTGGGAAAGATTGAAGGCAAGATGAGAAGGGGATGACAGAGGATGAGATGGTTGAATGGCATCACGGACTCAATGGGCACAGGTTTGAGTAAATTCCAGGAGTTGATGATGGACAGGGAGGCCTGGTGTGCTGCAGTCCATGGGGTCTCAAAGAGTCGCACACGACTGAGCAACTGAACTGAACTGAACCTGAAATATGGAAATACCCTAGTGTCCATCAATAATAAATGAATAGAGGAAGTCTGTTATGTATAGATGCAGATACGGACGTAGATATAGATAACAGAGCACTAGTTTTCATATATACATCAGTTCAGTTCAGCTCAGTCACTCAGTCGTGTCAAGCTCTTTGCAACTCCATAATGGAATATTAATCAACCTAAAGGAAGAAGGGTAACCTGCCATTTTCAACAACATGGATGAAATCTAAGGGCATTATGCTAAGTGAAATATGTCAAATGCTGCATGGTCTCATTGTGTAGAATCTAAGAAGCCCTCATTCATAGAAATGTAAATCAGTGGCTGCCAGGGCTGCAGGGAGCGGGAGAAAGGGTACTGGCAGTTCAAGGATACACATTTCCCATTATAAGGCGAATGGTTCTGAGAATGTCTGTGACTATAGTGAACAATACTGTATTGTTGCTTGAAAGTCACTAGGAGAGTAAAACGTTCTCCCCACCACAAAGACACAAACTGTAATGATGTATGAGGATGAATGTGCTGACTAACCTTACTGTGGTAATACAACCATCGAATTGCCTACATTAAACTTACACAATGTTATATGTAAATTATATCTCAACAAATAAAGCTGGAAAAATATAAACAAAAAGCAGTAGCCCTGCCTGCTATATGTATTTTACATATGCTATATGTATTTTATAAATACACATATGTATAAATATATGTATATTATAAATAGACATATATATAAATATATGTGTATTAGACTCCAAAGAGGTATTACAGTTCTTTCTAACTTATGAAATCATCTATCACTTGTCCTGATTGCCATACTTCCAACTCAGTGTGTCTGGAGAAACAGTCATTTCATCTTTTGGGAGAGAATAGATCAAGAGTTCGGGTGCGTTTTGGAATTCATACCAGGAATGGGAAACTTTAAACATAGAAAGGGGTGAAAACAGAGGGAAGAAGAGGAGGAAAAAAGCCTCAAGATGTAAGAACTCAGAGGCATGTCTGTTTGCTCTTGTTTGTTCCGTTCAGTACCACAACTGGCTATCTCTCCTGGGCTCAGTGGGGAGCTGGTATCGATACAGGGAAAAAGTCATACATTCCTAACTTGAGTTCTCACTCTGTAGGTAACCATGAGCCTTTGGTCAAGTTACTTAACTTGCAGTATCAATTCTCCATCAGTGAAATAAACACTAATTTTACTGCAGGGTTCAGAGATGATCGGGGCAGCAGCTGGCACGCAGTTGGCACTGTGACTTTCTTTCTTGTCTGTCTTCTTCCCCTTTCTTCCTTGACTACTAGTAGCATTTTCTCCAGTTTCAACTTCCCCTGGATATAAGGGAGCAGATTACCTAGGCTAATCCTACTGTCACCTTCCTCACTCTTTACATCTTCAAAAAAAAATCTGAAAAGATTGGATTTACACTTCCTTGATCTGTATTTTGAGATCAACAAGTCTGAATAAATAGGGGAGCTAAAAGGCAGGTGTCCTAAGGGAACAAGCAGTTTTTATCGTTGCAAAATGAATGAAAATGCTGTTCTATTGCTTTTTTACACATTGACACGGACATGTGCCGCTGCAGCAGCACTGGGAACAAAGCTTTATTTTTAAAAGGTGTTAAACTGTGCAGATGGTGACTGCAGCCATGAGGCTGAAAGATGCTGCTTCTTGGAAAAAAAGCTATGACCAACCTAGACAACATCTTCAAAAGCAGAGACATTACTTTGCCAACAAAGGCCCGTCTAGTTGAAGCTATGGTTTTTCCGGTGGTCATGTATGGATGTGACAATTGGACTATAAAGGAAGCTGAGCACTGAAGAATGGATGCTTTTGAACTGTGGTGCTGGAGAAGACTCTTGAGAGTCCCTTGGACTGCAAGGAGATCCAACCAGTCCATCGTAAAGGAGATCAGTCCTGGGTGTTCATTGGAAGGACTGATGTTGAAGCTGAAACCCCAATACTTTGGCCACCTGATACAAGGAACTGACTCATTGGAAAAGACCCTGATGCTGAGAAAGATTGAAGGTGGGAGGAGAAGGGGGCGACAGAGGATAAGATGGTTGGATGGCATCACTGACTTGATGGACATGAGTTTGGGTGGACTTTGGGAGCTGGTGATGGACAGGGAGGCCTGGCGTGCTGCAGTCCACAGGGTTGCAAAGACTCAGACATGACTGAGCGACTGAGCTTAAATGATGGTCTAGGCCTCACTGATACCTTGGGCAGGCATCCCCTCTGCCTTCTGACCTTCAGGACATAGAAATGAGCCAGGTGGATCTGATCTAAGGAATGCTTCAGCTCAGGAAACTTACGTAGCTTCTAGACTGTGATCGTCCTGTTGGGACTCATGACTGACACACTCTTCTCGTATTTCCAGGTCCCTTTCATGTGAGTAGGGTTGGGTGCCCTTTTTTTGCACGTGCCTTTGGGCACATCATCAGGGATCAAAAAAAAATTATCTGAACTGTCTCTTTCCTTCACCAAAACAATTTCACGTATAGGAACACCTGTACATTTTTAAGAATCTCTATCAACAAAACAGGGCGGATCCATCAATCAACTGAATCTGACAAAGACGTTCGCATTCTTCACCAGCACGCAGCAAAGCACTGTGGTTGTAGATTTCCATCTCATATCTTCCCTTTATTCCTCCAGGCCCCTCAGGAAACAAGTCTCTTCCACTGATATCTCTGCATCGTATTTTATCTCCTCAGCAGCAACAACAAATAGTCATGCTTCTTGGGGAGCAAATCAAAAGCAAAAAATTTTGAACAAGTTGGAGTCTGTTGTAACAAATATTTCAGAGAGCCAGAGTGAGTTCTTAAGTGCTTTATTACGACAGATGAGTTCCTATATTTTGGGAAAAGTTGTGAGCACCGTCAAATATACATTCACAAATTTGCAGTATCTCCCTTGTTAGAGGCTGGATGCTTGATAACACACACTTTTAGAGTGAAGATCTTGAAGGAAGTGTATTCCAGAAGAAAATACTTGATGGTCTTCTTAGAAACGTTAGATAGGAGAAAAATATAACCTGTACAACATTAAATTACAATACCAAAGCGGATGGAAATAAAAGTGGTGAACAACATATTTTTAAATTTCTAGCACTGAACGTAAAGTTTGTTACACAGTAGTTTCTTGATACCTTGTGCATGGGTTAAACTGTTAAAAGATAAAAGAAAAAAAAACACAGAGACTCAGGGATGAATTTAGATTTTTAAGACTCTAAGCTTTGAAAAGATGATAAGCCTCCCTATGTAATTCAAAATAATATAAAAGCAATTCTGAACTGTAAAACAAGAGTAAGGAAATCCAATAACATTGAAATTTCTCCCATGGTACTTTTTAACAAGGTCATGAAATAAAATCTTTCAAAATATTTTTCTAATTCTTGGGGTGCCTCTGCTCCGCTGGCCTCTTAGCCATGTGCCTGGTTTCCTGTGGGGTAATCTAGCCCAGAGGCGGCTGGCTGCTAGCTTTTCAGTTGAAACTCATTTGCTCCTTTAGTCCACTGACTTTGATTGAAGGTCAGTAATTTGAGAGTCTGGTTCATCCTCTGGAAGGGCTCAAAATCTAGTGGAGTGATGAAGGTCCACGTACAGAAATGAGCTATTGCAAAGTCCTGAGAGGAGGACAATGAAGAAGTAAACTCGGGATGGAGGCTCTTCCGGGGGTGGCACCTGAGAAGTGTCTGGACCACCGGCCCAAGTGGAGAGAGAAGGGGGCATTCCTGGTGCATGACATGCAACTGGCTTTAAAAAAACAAAAGCGGGGGTGGGGTGGGGTACATGAACAAAATAAGGGAAACTGCAGTTGGCTCCACCTTCAGGGGCAAAGGATCTGAGACCCGCTCTGACTCGTCCCCACCTCCATATTCTTCTGTCCTCAGGTTTGGCCCTTTTATAGTCCCTCCTATATTCTGCATTTTTTCAGGGCTACAGATGTCCCAGAGCTGTTGGACTTACTTAGCTTGTGCTTTGAGGTTTTGGGTCCCCCCTGTTAGGACATTTATAGTGGGTCACAGTTACCACCTGACAGTTGGCAGATAAGTATCGGGCAGCATTGCCCGTTTCCTTTTTGCCTCGGTTTGATCAAACAGTCCCCTTTGTGATTAGTAGCTAGGCAGGTGGAGAGATCTTCCGTCTGTCCACATTTATTATGTCAGATTTATGTGTCTGTAATTCTCCTCTTAATTTGATGTGTGGCTCCAGGTGGGGTGGCTGGGGGAGGATGGGCACAGACTGAGGGGACGCGCTGGTGCCTCCGTGTCTGAGCACCCGAACGCATCTGGGGATGGTTACAGAACTAACTGGCAGGTGCTGCACAGAGCAAACACAAAGACCCCCCCAAAGCTGCAAGAAATGCCACCTCATGGCGTCCCTAGAAAGAAGCAGTCAAGGGTAACTGTTAATTACGACAAGTAGACTGCCCTCATATTGGGAGTGGGATAAATGAGGAAGCGTATGGATCCAGAGAGAGTGGATTGTGGAAGAGGTACCTGGTGTGTGCAAGCATCTGGAAAACTTTATTCCTTTGAGCCTAACTTGGAAGATCCTATTCCCTCTGAGGGAATGTGGGCATGATATTTCTATATTTTCCATGAGGATGGGTCTTTCTGTTATCTGGTATCTGGAGAAGCCTAGGTAGCTCATGGGCACTGGGAGGTGGAGACAGGGTGTGCCTATGAATCTGGGTTCTGGTAAGAGACTGCAGCCAGTGGGTAAAAGGCCACGGGGATTAGCCCGTGGCTGGTGCGGCCCTGCACTCTGGGGCAGGGGGGGCCAGTGGAGCCAAATGTAGTGATGCTCATCACAAACCACACCAGGGATTTATGCTTTGGCTAAATAATTAGGCAATGAAACTTGCCCCGTGGGTTTTAATTTGGGAAAACATACCGTACCATCAGATCAGTGTTCGAGAGAAACTNGCCAATGGAGCCAAATGTAGTGATGCTCATCACAAACCACACCAGGGATTTATGCTTTGGCTAAATAATTAGGCAATGAAACTTGCCCCGTGGGTTTTAATTTGGGAAAACATACCGTACCATCAGATCAGTGTTCGAGAGAAACTTACCTGTAGTTTGAAACATAGGTTGAAGACCTTAATAGCAGCGGGATGGCCTGCTCACAGCCTACGCCAGTAGTAAAAGTGAAAAAGTCACAAAAGAGAGAAAAAAGGAGTGGGTGCCTGATTTAAGGAAACAGAGGCATTGGCGGTGGAAATGATAGAAAAGGATTCAAGAACACCCAGAAAATAAAACAAAAAAGTATTTGGCGGTTAGAAAGGGATTAGAAAAACATCTAAAACATCTCTCTTCTGGCTTTAGCAAGTAGGTGGCTGAAAGTAGGGACCAGTAACTCAAATAAGTAGGCTTGGAAATGGAATACAGAGAAAAGAAATGATCCTGAAGTAGCTGAACCTATATTCATTCATTTAATTCATTTTGAAAGTTGGATGCTTGGCTTTTATATTGCCTTAAGAAGAGGCTTTTTCCCATCATTATAGTCCTGCTATCCCCGATGTTTTTTTCTTAGCCAGCACTGTGTGTTTAACATTTTGAGTTAGTTGCTAAGATTTAAAAATAAGAAGCATTTTACATAAAAATCTGGATTTCTGACTGCTGTTGAAAAATTGAAACATCTGTGTGGTGGTTAATTTTGTGTGTTAACGTGACTAGGCTGAGGGATGCCCAGATAGCTGGTACAATATTATTTCTGGGTGTGTTTGTAAGGGTACTTCCAGAAGGAGTTAGCATTCGAATCCGCAGACTAAGTAAAAACTCATCTTCACTGATGCGGCTGGGCGCCCTTGGGCCTGAACAGAGTGAAGGAGTGCAGCAAGGCTGAACTTGCTCTCTCTGCACCAAGCTGAGACACCATCCTCTCCTGTCCTTGCCTGCTGGCAAACGTGGTTCTCAGCTCTTTGGACTTGGACTGGTTCTTACACAGCTGACCCCTCGCTCCGCTGGTCTCTGGGTCAGAACGGGACATTCTCCATCAGCTGCTCTGGCCTCAGGCCCTCACACGCCGACTGCGTGGCACCACTCACTGTCCTGGTTCTTCAGCTTGCAGGCAAGCAGACTGTGGCACTTCTTGGCCTGCACAGTCACGTGAGCCCATCCTAATAAGTCTCCTGTATATACANCTGACCCCTCGCTCCGCTGGTCTCTGGGTCAGAACGGGACATTCTCCATCAGCTGCTCTGGCCTCAGGCCCTCACACGCCGACTGCGTGGCACCACTCACTGTCCTGGTTCTTCAGCTTGCAGGCAAGCAGACTGTGGCACTTCTTGGCCTGCACAGTCACGTGAGCCCATCCTAATAAGTCTCCTGTATATACATCTCTCCATGTCTTACTGGACTTGCTTTCCTGGAGAACCCTAATAAGATCTGCCTAAACCAATAATCCCTTTAGATGGAGCACACGTTCTGCAGCGTGGCACAACCCCTGTGGCTCCCGTGGCCTCCTTGACAGGCCTGTTTCCTTCGTTCACGGTTCCTGCACGAGACCTAACAGTAGCGGGTGCAGTCACAGCCTCAGCCCAATCCCTTGGCCTGCTCAGAGGTTGCCTGCAGTCGGTGCGGGTGTCTTCCCGGGTCTCTCAGCCCGAGGCTCTTCTCTTCCCATGGGAGTGCCCGTGGTAGAGATGGAGACCGTGTCAGAGAGCTAGCCTCTCCCCATCCCAATAGCCACCTGCCGATGAGAGATGGAAGCTGCTGAATAAAGACCACACCTTTCTTGCCACCTCAGTGGGACCATCCTGACGTGTTTCCAGGTAGGTTCGCAGAGAGCTCCCGGCAGGATGGAGTCCTTGGTGCCCGCTGTGGTGACCCACTCATTGATACTCTCTGGTGGGATTCCCTTTCTAGAGCCAGGCTGCAGATTTTCACATGCTTCCTGGGGTCATCTCCAAAATAAGTTTTTGTGCCCAGATCCTTGCATCAAGATCTGTTTTGGGGGAAACTCTAAGGCAGGACTGGCAACCCACTTAAATCGTCATCCCTGATTTAGACTGTCTTCTGGGTCCTCACTAAGCAGAAGTTTCAGGCTCAGACGGGCAAAGACAGAGTGACCTCAGTGAAGGTGGACGAACACGAGTAAATTGTCTGAGGTCACACAGCACTGCTGGCTCCGGGCTGAACGAGCCTCCCTCTCCTGACCCCTTGGCTGCCAGCCGGCCGTCCACTACATCATGGAGTGGGAGACCCTTGGCCCAATCCAGCCACTGCCTGTTTTTGGAAATGAGACGTGGGTGTAGCCACGCCCATGTGTTCAATTGTCTTCAGCTGTGTTATCCCTTCCTCAGCAGAGCTGAGTCGCTGAGACAGAGACCATCCTCCCCGCAAGGTTTCACATCGCTACCATCTGGGGAAAAAGTATTGCTGACCCCTGCACAGAATCATAGTCGTATGTGGGTGGGGGGAGGGACCGGGCTCGCCCGGGCTCTCATCAAACAGCAAGAGCATCTCCTGTTCACACACACTCAGGGGGACAGAGCATCACAGGCGCCTCCCTTTCCTTCAACGGGCAGAGGACGTTTCTCCTAGAGCCAAAGGATCAGGGCTGCAGCTCGGAGTTCTCTTGCTAAATTATTTTATTATTTGAGCACATCTGCCTGTTTCTCTAAAGAGGTGTGGTGGCCTCCGCTTGTGCGCTTGTGTGGAGGAAAACATCACACTGAGATCTCAAGTGTCACCGCAGTTAGCAGCTGGGGAAACATGCTGCGCCGTGTTCAGGGACACAGTACTTGATAATCTTTAATTTGCTCGATATTACAATTAAGGTAACTTCAAATGTGTTATAACCTTAATAATGTCAACATGTTTCCATTATCTCTGTTGTGCATATTATTTTTAACCTACTTCACACACAAGAATGTATTAATGCATTTTTTGGCTGCCAATGAAGTGGTCCTCTAACATGCTTGTGAAGGACTTAATAACCTTGTAGAAATGTTTTACTGATGAGTATTTAAAATTATTGGAAAATCACTCGGTGAGAATTGGAAAAAAAAAA
>SJYA01011373.1:0-12707 GCA_006410615.1 Neotragus moschatus
GGCTCTTTAGTTCCTCTTCACTTTCTGCCATAAGGGTGGTGTCATCTGCATATCTGAGGTTATTGATTTGTTGAAAGATTGAAAGCTGAACATGAATGAATGAATTGCGAATGAATGCTAGGCAGCATACTAGTAGACCCTGTGGTGGGTACAGTGATATGTCTGGAGAATAGAAAAATAATCATTTACTCTTTTATTTGTCTTTCTGGAGGGAGCAACTGGATGATTTCTCAGTGACACACACCCATCTCTCAGTCATAAGGAGTTGCTCACTTAGTCGTGGCCTGCTAGCTCAGGACTGCGAGCAGAGCAAGGACTATCAAGGGGTAAACAAGTCTCAGCAATGGCTAGAAGTGATGGAAGTAGAGAAGAAGTCTTATATTCAAGGGTGGTCCCTTGGGTCACCGGCATGTCAACAGGATTGTTGCCTGTATGGGGACTAAGAGTGTAGTTTCTGGTGTCAGGCTGCTTGGGTTTGAATCCTTGCTCTGCCTCTTAGCAGCTGTGTGATATGATTGATCTTGGACAAGTCACTAAACCTTAACACCTACCTCAGAAAGTTTCATGAAGTTTAAATGGGGTAACGAACATAAAGCACTACATACAGACCCCAGTACAAACTTTAACTATACTTTAAGTTAAAGCAATTTATTTAATTGCTTTGTGGAGAATCTGCAGGCAGAGATGGAAATCACTGCTACCTCTCCCAGTGATTTACTATGAATACACTGTCCTAAACCTTTAGGAGGCTCTGTGCATCTATGTTCCCTGGAGCTAGAGATTTCAATCTATGCTAGACTTACTCAGTCCTTTTCTTGCTCAAAGTGGATATATTAATACCACAAGGTTACTAAGCCTGGCTTTGGGGATTCAGCTTTATACCTGCAGGTTCTCTAAGTCCTGGCTCCTTCTCTCAGAGTTGGAGTGCTTGAATTTGCTAAAGTAAGGTCCAATATCCAGGAATAGTTAGGGATGCCAAAATAATTCCCTGGGGTTAAGATACACATCAAATATATAATTAACATGCAGATCCTGTACTCTTAGTGTTTTCAAAAGATGCTATTTCTTTTTATTTTTTGCCAGTTCTAATCTTCAAATTGAGATTTCTAGATACGAGACATAATCAAGAATTAACATCCCGTGCATTTAAATTTCTAGATTTCTGTCTGTTTGACCAGCATGTCCAATAGTAATACACATGAGACACTTATGTCTAACACACAAGAACAAACCTGACTCCATATTGGATCTATTGCTAACCCATGTGCTCTGTGGCTTATGCTTAGTCATGCTGGCTTTGCACCTTTGTAAAAGAATGTTGCCTGTAGCCTGCAATATACAGGAGAACCCATTCTCAAGGCTCTTTAAAGATATAACACTTTTCCTCTAAAGACCATGGAACAGAGAATGACATTTGTCTTGTTGGAGGTTTACAGGAACGCTGTTACCAAACAGACCTACAGGGAAGGAAAGAACAAAGGATTCTGGCACCAAGGTTTGCAACATCGAGCCACACCCCCTTTCCTTTTAGCATAAAAGAAGCCTGAATTCTAACTTAGGGAAGATAGTTCTTTGGGACACTAGTCTGCCATCTTCTCAGTTGGCTGGATTGCTGAATAAAGCCTCTATTTCTCGTCCCAACATCTCATCTCTTAATTTATTAGCTTCTTGTATGGCAAGAAGTAGTAATCTTGGACTCAGTAACATATGTTAGTTTAAATTTTTTTAAAGCTTTAAAAACAGTAAAATAAGTGAAATTAATTTATTTAAATAATATTTAATTTAACCTAGTATGTCCTAAATTTGAACATGTAATCACTATGAAAATTATTAACAATTTTACATTTTCTTTTTCATACTAAATCTTTGAAATCATGTGTGCATTTTACTGTTATAGAACATCTCAATTTGGACATTAAGTTTTCATCAAAATAGTTGAATCTGTACTCAGATTTCATAAAATTTAACAGCTAAAAAAATACTCATATATCCAAGTTTTTCAAAAGTACTTCCCAAGTGACTGAGTCAAATACTAGTTTTTAAATTTAATTAATATGAAATAAAATACATTTGCATGATTGCACTAGTCACATTTCAAATGCTCAACAGCCACATGAAGCCACTGTCTACTGTATTAGATAAGACAGGCTTCGATTTTTCAGAGAAACAGCTAACTAACATTCATAGAGAAAATCTGCGTCAGGAGGTATGCTCATTATTTTACCTTTGTAATTTTAGGTAATCCTTACAACCTTGGCCTCCCTGTTTTTACCCTTTTTCCCTATGATCCCTTCAACATGCAGTAACCAGACTGATCTTTTAAACATGCGAACCCTATATGTATCTCAATCACTTTCATGGGCTTCTCAGGCTAATTAGAATAAAACCTAAAACTCCTTGTTATGACCCATAAGGTCCAAGTGAGCTGGTCTCTATCCACCTCTCTGACCTTGTCTTGTACCATTGCCCCTCTTGGATACTGACTACTCTGTCTTCCTAAAACACATTTTCCCTGCCTCCAGACCTTTCTCCCTCTGCCTGATGTCATTTATAGCTCTTCCCATGGTTTGCTCATTCTTATTCTACAGGTCTTGCCTCAGCATCACTTAAGTAGCTCATTCTATTATATCACCCTGTCTCTTCCATATCACTGATCACATTTGTAACAATCTTAAGCATTTACTTGATTATAATAACTCCCTCTACTAGACTGTAAGAGCCACAAGGATTGAGATCCTTGTTTGCTGTGAAATCCAAAGAACCAAGCACGGTGCCTGGCACATAAGAAACACTCAAATAGTGTATAAATGGACGACAGGAATAGTTATTATTATTACAAATGACAAGACTGAGGATCAGAGAAGTTAAAAGTTTTTCCCAAGGTCACACAGCTAGTTGAACAGAACAAGGACATAAAGCCAGGTCTAACCACAAAGTCTGTGTTTTTCTAGAGAACCAAAGGGGTAGGCAGATATAGTAACCTTAACTGTTAAGAGGAGAAGTGGCCTTGAAGGCAATTTATATCTATAAAAAATATATGGATATATACTTGGCAGGAAAACTCAGCAGTTTTTCACTGTCAAGCAAATGGCCCAGAGCCCGGTTAAAGATGAGGCCTTTAATGTTGGTAATGGATGGATGAAGGTACCATATAAAATGGAGACTGACAGTCTTGGAGGGACTCATGCAGAAGACTGCCAAGGCAAGCATCCTGCACCCACTCGCCCACCCCCCACCCCACCCTCAGCCTTGGCCATTTGGATCAAGAAAGGGAATCTATGCCCCGACCACAAATGGAATGACTTAGCTAGCACATTTTTCCCCCTTGGGACTCATCCACTGGACCAAACAATTTATTCTGAGTTAGGACACATATTTCCAACCNTCACCCTACCCTCAGCCTTGGCCATTTGGATCAAGAAAGGGAATCTATGCCCTGACCACAAATGGAATGACTTAGCTAGCACATTTTTCCCCCTTGGGACTCATCCACTGGACCAAACAATTTATTCTGAGTTAGGACACATATTTCCAACCCTCACTTTACTATATTAAATGTCAATGCCCATTTTAAAGCATAAAGCATTGTGTTCATGATGTATAAACCTTTTCAAGTTTAGGCAGCAGACCAATTTTGGTTCAGCAGGTGGCAAGGACGGGAGACAGAAGGAAGGAGGGCTGTTTGGGAAGTGCCAGCTGGGTGTCAAGTACCATGCTGAACATTTTCATCTGTCATTCCCCTCCCTGAATCCTCCCAGGCTCCCATTTAAAGGGAGATGCAATCTTTTAAGTCCAGAAAGGAGACTGGCTTCTTTGTCATCCTTTGCAGATGTAGTGGATACAGGGGGAGCTAAATAAGCTACAGGTTCTTCAGTGAGAAGCTCTGTCCCAGGTTTCAGATCTCAGCTTGGAGGTCCCCTCTCTGTGGACTCGCATTTTAAACAGCTCATGCCCCACCACTCCAGTGATTCTCTTTCACAGGGTTCCTTTTCATGAATCATGGTATGCTAAAAAATTATTTTCAATTATTTTACATACCTCTTGTCATTTCTGTGGGAGAGGAAGCAGCAGAAGTTGGAATTTTAGAGCAGTCTCTTTCCTGTAAAGGGACAGGTAAATATTTTAGACTCTATGGGCCATGTGGTCTCTGCTGCAATTACTGGCCTAATACTGTTACATGGAAGCTGCCAAAGGCATTGTAAATGAATGGGAACTTGTCTGTTTCAATAAAACTTTCTTTACAAAAGCAGACATTGGACTGGACTTGGCCAGTGGGCTGTAGTTTGCCAACCCCTGTTTCAGAGCACAGATTGTGGCATCAGATTGGCCAAGACTGAATCCCAGCTCAGTCCCTGACTAGCCGTGTAAACCTAAACAAACTCCTTAAACTTGTGATTCGTTATCTGTAATGTAATGTGTAAATACTGTGTAACAGTCTTTTCCTTCTAGGGTGACTGGGAAGCGTTAATGAATTCACATAAGTAAAATACTTAGCACAGAACCTTTCTCTCAAAATTTTTAATGTTATCAACATTAGTCTTAAGTGTTAGGAGGGCAGGGGCCACATCTGTTGTGCTTGGCATAGTGCCTTGCTAAAGGTGGGCAACCAAGGAACACTTGTAAATAAATGAATGAATGAATGACCTCTCATTAATATCAAGGTAAGAAAACCAGAGCTTTTTCTCTGTGTTTTTTTTTTTTTTAATATAGAAGTAGGCTTTTCTTTTTCTATTTTAGTAGAATAAAAATTTTTCTCAATTCTAACTTTTAGCCGAGTTCTTCTCTATCTGGCTAAGACAGCAGAATCAGACTTCCATTCTCTCAAAGCCAGAAAAAAAAGGGCAGCTTCCATTGTGCAAAACAGACATCCTCTTCAACAAAAACATCCCAGGGTATTTCCAAAAGTCCTTGGGGAAACCGATCAAAATATCACCTTGTTTAGGAACCATCTTTCTTGGCCAAGCTGACTACCTCCCAGTACTCTGTGTCTTTAAGACTACGAAAGCATGAAGCTAACACCCCAAACATAATTTGAGCTCATTTCTAAAATATTGTTGAACAAATATTTGTAGATACTTTGCTACTTAAAACATTAATTATAGTCGCCTCAGCAGATTTCTTGGATGAATAAATATTTGGTAAATACTCACAGATATTTTAAAAGCACAAACTATGAAAGAAACAAACCAACTTTCTCAACTTTCTAGTCATTTGTCCAGTTCTCCCTGTATTTAAAGATTACAGAGGAAACGATTGATTGATCTGTGATTTTTTTCTTTTAGCCATGGTTTATTGACTGAAGTTTTTCAGAAGTGAAGTGAAGTCGCTCAATGTGTCCGATTCTTTGCGAGTCAGTGGATGGCAGGCTCCTCCGTCCATGGGATTTTCCAGGGAAAAGTACTGGAGTGGGTTGCCATTTCCTTCTCCAGAGGATCTTCCCAACCCAGGAATCAAACTCGGGTCTCTCGCCTTGTAGGCAGATGCTTTACCATNGTGTGTCCGACTCTTTGTGAGTCAGTGGATGGCAGGCTCCTCCGTCCATGGGATTTTCCAGGCAAGAGTACTGGAGTGGGTTGCCATTTCCTTCTCCAGAGGATCTTCCCAACCCAGGAATCAAACTCGGGTCTCTCGCCTTGTAGGCAGACGCTTTACCATCTGAGCCACCAGGGAAGTCCAAAATACTGGAGTGGGTTGCCTTTCCCTTCTCCAGGGGATCATCTGAACCCAGGCAGATTCTTTACCAACTGAGTTATCAGTGAAGCCCAGATTCCCTGGTGGCTCAGACAGTAAAAGTGTCTGCTTGCAATGTGAGAGACCTGGGTTCAATCCCTGGGTCGAAGATCCCCTGGAGAAGGAAATGGCAACTCACTCCAGTACTCTTGCCTGGAAAATTCCATGGCTCCTAGGCTCCTAGTTTCTCAGAGCCTAGGATAGTTGGAGTTATATGATCCATTGGGAAAAATCTCATTTTATCTCCTGTGTTCTTAAGTAGTTCTATCCAAATGCATTTAAGGTGCAATTTCCCCTTTATTATTGAGTTTTTTCCTAGGTCAATCCCAATCTATATGGCTATCCCAGGACACTTATCTAGAAGTGATTGAAAAAATCAGCATCTCTTGGAAATAGGTCTAAAGTTGAACAACTTAATGACCCTAATTTATTACCACTTCAGAAGCTGACTCTGCACAGCTGAACAGGCATAAGCTCTGCATGGGGTGTACTCACATGCAGATTTCTCTGGTTCTCTTAGTAGCTCTTAACTAGATAAGGCTAGTATTATTCCCATTTTACAGAAGAGAAAACTGAGGAAATAGAGCACTGAAGGGAGTTGTTCAGGATGACCATGATAGTTAGTGGCATAGTCTCATTTACAGCCAGAGAGGCAGAGTTCTCATATTTCAGGAGCTTTGTCTTATTTGTTCCATGGGCTCTTTGGCAGTCCGATGAAGCCTATGGATCCCTTCTCAGAAAATGTTTTTAAAGCCATAAGGCAAAATACACATGATTATGAAGAAAATAAATTACTTTGAAATATGCATACTCAGTTGCTTTAGTGATGTCTCACTCTCTGCAACCCTATGGACCTTAGGCCGCAAGGCTTGTCTGTCCTTGGGATTCTCCAGGCAAGAATGCTAGGGTGGGTTGCCACGCCCTCCTCCAGGGGATCTTCCCAATCCAGGGAGCAAATGTGAGTCTCCTGCATCTTCTGCATTATAGGCAGGAGAATCTTTATCACTGAGCCACCAGGGAAGCCCCATTTTCTTAAGTTACTAAAATATTAAAAACAAAATTTGTAAGGTAGATCTATATAGATGTATGCCTCTTAATTAACATATTAAATATGTCAGGTCTAATAATGACCACAATTTTAGGTAGTGGTGAACATAAATGACATCTTAACATATCTGAAACAACTATAATAGGCTCTAAAATATCTGTGATTTCCTTCGGTAAAAAAAAGTCACAGAATCTGCTAATATTATTGTGGTCTGTTGCCTACAGTCATAATGGAAGGAAATGCTAAATTTCAACTAGAGGTTAGAGAAAATAAGAATGAAATGGTTTTCCCCATCCAAATTCACAACCCTTCTTCCTGGGTTTTATCCATGTAAGGGTCTGGAGACTTTAAAAACTCCTCTAGTCTGGTCCTTCATAAAACAGATGAGAAAACTGGGGGTCAGAGACAGAACATGATTACTTTGGATTGCTTAGCTATATAATAGCAAGGATAAAACCAGAGCCCAGGGGTTGTAAAGAGCTCTCATACAGGGCTGTTATGAAGAATAAATACAATACATGTGAATGTTTGGCACAGTATCAGGCACACAATAGCCATCTTGCAAAAAAAAAAAAAGGCCAGGTGATACAGTAGAAGCACATAGAGATAGAACTTTCTAGAAATCTCCTTAAATAAAAGGGGGACAGGGTCATCAGTATGTGCCTTTTGTTCTTGTCCCTTTCCTTTTCCTGTCCAGAAGAGAGACTTGCTGTCCACATTAGAAGGACATGCAGGCAAATGCTAGAAGGGACACGGGGCTTCCATCCTCAGTGGTAAGGAGCAATCACACAAGCCCTGGGCTAACTGCTCCCAAACTTCTCACATGAGAAAAAACATCTTCTGAGTTGTTCAAGCCACTGCTACTTGTGTTCTGTTATGTGTAGCCAGGTCACTCACTGACACACACCTCTTGCTGGTTGGTGGCTGACTCTCTCTGAGCTTTGCATCTGTTAAGGGCAACATCAAGGTTTTCTGGTGAGGATCAGAGGGTACAGAGGACTCAACACAATGCCCGGCTCAATTTCAAGTGCACAGTTAAAGCCAGTTGTTGTTGCTCATACAACTCAACAAAATAAACCAAACAACCCAATCAAAAAAATGGGCAGAAGATCTAAATAGACATTTATTCAAGAAAAAAATACAAATGGCTAATGAGCACATGAAAAGATACTCAACGTTGCTAATTATCAGAGAAATGCAAATCAAAACTACGGTAAGGTACCACCTTACACTGGTCAGATGGCCATCATTAAAAAGTCTACAGATAACAAATGCTGAAGAAGATGTAAAGAAAAGAGAACCCTCCTACACTGTTGCTGAGAATGTAAGTGGGTGCAGCCACTATGGAAAACTGTATGGAGGTTCCTCAGAAAACTAAAAAAAAAAATTACCATATGACCCAGCAATCCCAGTCCTGGGTATATATCCAGACAAAACTCTAATCCAAAAAGATACATGCACCCCTATATTCCTAGCAGCACTAGTCACACTAACCAAGACATGGAAACAACAGATGGCTGGATGAAGATGTGGTTCATATATACAATGGAATACTACTCAACCGTAAAAAAGAACAACAACAAAAAATAAAAAAGAACAGAACAGTGCCATTTGCAGCAGCACAGATGGACCCAGAGTTATCATACTAAGTCAGTCAGAAAGAGAAAGACCAACACCACATGATATCACATATGTGGAATCTAAAATATAAAGGAACTTATACAGAAACAGACTCACAGACATCGAGAACAGACTTGTGACTGCCAAGCAGGGAGGAGGCTGGTGTTAGCAGATGCAAACTATTATATAGAAGGGATAAAAAATGAGGTCCCACTGTATACCACAGAGAATTATATTCAACATCCTATGATAAACCATAATAGGAATGAATATAAAAAAGTATACATATATATAACTAAATAACTCTGTTGTACAGCAGAAATTAACACAACATTGAAAATCATCATAAACTTTTCAACTTTATTTTGAAAAAGGCAGCTGCTGTTAACTATTATTGTTTCAGTGCCTTGTGGTCCGTTTTAGTGTCTTGCGGTTCAGTGCTCTTCCTTCCATCTTGGCTCACAGATGCCAAACCGCATACACAGCCTTGCATTCCTATCCACCCTCCCACCACCTCAAAACCCCTCTCCCTCTTCCTCTGGTACACATGCCTCTAACTCAACCTTGATTAAATGCTTATCATGTCTCACAGAAAGGAATAGTTTGTGAAAATGCTGACANGGCTCACAGATGCCAAACCGCATATACAGCCTTGCATTCCTATCCACCCTCCCACCACCTCAAAACCCCTCTCCCTCTTCCTCTGGTACACATGCCTCTAACTCAACCTTGATTAAATGCTTATCATGTCTCACAGAAAGGAATAGTTTGTGAAAATGCTGACAGAGGCAAAACACCTAATAATTAGTGGCTAACAACCACAGACATGGAAGCAATTAGGAGGTTTATACAAATTCAGGGAATGAAAGCAACTTCTCATTTATTCCTCAGATTTCTTGCATAAGCCCTGGAGATGTTATTTCCAACCAACAATGCTGACTTCACAGGAAGACTGTGGGGTGAGAAGTGAGTGGAGAGGTTGGAGGGTGTTGTGAAGAACCTCCAGACCCCAAATGCCCCTTCCACCCTGCTCCCGTGGCTACTCTGCTGGACCTTTACTACCCAAGCTGGGGTCCTATGGATGGCACTCTTGCCTGTGGGTCTTGACAACAGGATGGTGCTATTTCCCTACTCGGTCCTTTCTTTCCTTAGACATCACTTGCCCCAGCAGTGATGGACTGGGGACCACTTGGGATGCTAATGCCTTCCAAGTAGGCTTCCTTAGCCATGGAGCACTTCTCTGTACTCAGGGCTGGTTGGGGCTCTGTATGTGTAACAGGCAGGCTAAAATGTGGCACCTCTTCCAATTAATATCCTTTTATCATCATCACCAACTGTTAAAATAATGTCATTTAAAAAATTCCTGTAGAAGAAATAGGACTAACTTGGAACTCCAGCACCATTCCCCAGAAGTTATATTAACAACAGTTTTCTGCGTATCCTTCCAGAAAATTTCCATACACTGTAATGGACTGCACTGTGTCCCCCGGAGCCTACCCCCTACCATCCCAGTTCATAGGTTAGAACTCTAACTCCCAATGTGACTGTACTGGGAGAGAGAGCCTATGAGGAGGTGATACAGGTTAAATGAAATCATAAGGGTAGGGCCCTACTCCAGTAAGACTGATGACCTTATAAGAGGCAGAGACACCAGGGATGTGCAGGCCAGAGAAAAGGCCATGTCAGGCCATGGTGAGAAGGTGTTGGAGAAACCAACATTACCAACACTTTGATCTTAGACTTCCAGCCTCCAGAACTATGAGAAAATAAATTTCTGTTGTTTAGTCTGTGGTTTGGCCACCTGGGCTGACTAATACTTCATTATGTAAGTCCATGAGCTGGACAAAGTATCAAAATATTTCATTGTGCTCAACCTCTCTATTCCTTTCTCCTTTTACCAAGGAGAAAGTCAGCTTTTGTTATTTCTTAGCAGCAGCAGCAACAGCAGCAGCAGCTTAGGTGTGGCTGAAGTGCCCTCCCCCTTAAGAGATTTTCTTCACTTCCATTCTTAGGAGCACTACATGATAACATTTGCTCACATTATCTCAAGTATACTGTCAAACTTTCCCCTTTAGATTTGATTTAGTGAGGATGAGAAGGAACCGATTTTCTAGAAATACAAATGCATAGAAATAGATTAACCACCCAGTGGGGTCCACTTCTGCTGGCCAAGCAAAATTAACGTTCTAAGAAAAAAATCCAGGGGAGTATCTCTTATTGTTCCACGTATTTTCTTGTTAACTCTCTTTTGTGATTTCTCTGAATCAGACAAATTTTGGGGAGGCAGGTTAAAGGGTGCAAAATGAAGACTATTCAACAAATTGCCCAGTCCTCATAAACAGGTCCACACTATGCATTGTTTAGTATCAAAATTTCAGGGTAAGGCTAACTTCAAATATTTTTGGTATGCTTTAGTTCTATCCCATCTGCATGGTTCAAAGAAATTTATCACTTTTTACCAGCAGGCACTTAGGAAGAAAACTACTTAATCTCTCATGTAGACATAAAGGAAAAGCAAGAAGCAACATCAACTGTCTACTTTCCACTCCTCTTTCTCCTGACTTCGGGACAAGGGACACCCTGAGATTGGGACCTATTTTCTAGGTGGAAGTCTCTTACCCAAAGTCACTGTTCCTTCTGGATCAGAGTGTAGAACTCGGGTCTCCCCTTCCTGTGTCTAGGAAAGCCCAAGGACAGAGCTGCTCATGAGGCCATGTGCTGATAATACATATGAGAAGTTCCGGGGTCCAATAAGGACCCTTTCCATGCCTGACCTTCCAATCTTGCCCCTAAACTAGAACCAGGTTCCTACTGCCCATCTCTTCCATGTTTGTAAATAGGACTATTCTACCCTAGGAGCTGAGTTCAGCTGGGGAGGGCTTTCTTTTGGCTAGGTTCTGCTGGGGAGTTATACAAAGTTATATGCTGATTTGTGACACACTTTGTGCCAAAATACAATCACTATTTGAACATCTTTTCTCCTCTTAAATTCTGTTTTTAAAGGGAGAAGAAACATTTGTATGAGAATGTTCCCAGGCACAGGCAGAAGTAGAACTTTAAAAATACTCTTTGCTGTGATTACTAATGTTTTGTTGACTCTGACCAAACACGTGTATTGCACAAAGTTAGGCCTGTGTAAGGAAAGAGTGGGTTAAAAAAAAAAAAGTCCACATCAAGAACTGTCTTTTAGAGTAGGAATGAGACCAATTAACTTTTCCACTTATTTATGCCAGTGATATTTTAGCATTTTGTATAGATCCTGCCCCACTCCCTGTCCCCCCCAGAAGCTACAAAGCTGGTGTGCTATTTAGTCCAGTTGTCACATTAAAGTCCCGGGGCTCTCAAGGCATCAGTTTGAAGGACACTGGAAACTCCTCAGAATGTTTTTTCTTATCTAGGAAGATTTTTCTAAGAACTAAAATGCAGAGAGCTGCTTTTATTATACCTTAAAATGAATAGCCTTTTAGATCTTAGATTTAGAAATAGTGCTCATTTGGGGGCTTCTTAGTAATCATTGCTCTGAGGGGCTCCTTGAATGAATGAATGATGAAAAGAAGTCTGAGTGCTTGTCCAGGCTCCTTAGAGAGCAGTGGACTCTCCTAGTAGCATCCTCATGGGAGGATAGCTATGACCAGCACTGTGATCATAACTCATGAAGACCCGTTTCTAGAAGATCCTCTCACTTCAGGAGGATGAGTTGGGGTTTGGGAAGTAGTGAGACTGACAAGACTGACTGATTCTTGGGGACTTCCCTGTCCAGTGGTTAGGACTCTGAGCTTCCACGGCAGGGGGCATGGTTCCACTCCTAGTTGGGGAACTAGGATCTCACATGCTGTAGCACAGCAAAAAGAATAAAATAAAATAAAATAGTTTTGAAACATCAAGTTGATTGATTCTTGTCACCACTCATCCATCCCTCCCCCTGCTGAGGACTTCCGTGAGAGAATCATGGCTGAGTCCCCAGTTACCCTCGAGGTCAGCTCCAAGGGCCCTGGGGGAAAAGCCAGCTTCTGCCTCCTCAGCTTTAATTTCCAAGCCGCAGGCCTCCCTGGCTCACTCCACTTACTCCCTTAGAGTGACACAGTGACGGGGTGGGGGCTGCTACAAGTTGAGCCTTAGCCAGAACTTCGTCCGCAGCCTGTAATTTCCACAGGTTTGATGGGCTCCAGTTCCTGAAAAGTAAAGCAGTATTTGAACAGTGTATTGTTTCCCAAACTTCAGTCATTAGTACAGCCACTGCATAATTTTTGCTATTTCTGGGGTCCTCTATTATTTCTGTATATTTAAGATAATAAAAATAATAAATTAT
>SJYA01011374.1:0-12702 GCA_006410615.1 Neotragus moschatus
TATAGGGAGTCATAACATAATCCTGAGTTTCACAGTGAGGGTCAACTCCACTCAAGTCCATGAATTGCTTCACAGGTGATTTTATAAAATAAGAAAAATAAACAGGCAGTTTCCAAAAGACAAGCAGATCATCTCCAAGTTCTCTCATACATCAGTTACTGGAAACTAATGGAGAATGTTCTCATAGAAATGCTTAATGCTAACTATTTTCAAGGTAGCTCTGAGAATTCTATTTAATGTAGCATGTGTTAATACTACCAGCCTATAGTTTTGATGTGAGAGTCAGAAGTTCATTGATATATAACAGGAAAATACAGTAAAGGCCACCATGTAAGACATTAATAAAGGCTGGTCAATAACCAGACCATCCAGGTAGCTGTTGCAGAATGGGGAGTCAAAATCAGACATTTTAAGCCAAGCTTGTTCTCTTTTAAACCCTAACAATCATGCAACAGTCTCTTTACTCTTATTCTTCATATTTTAAAAAATATCCTGTAGGAACAGTCATTATTTGTCTGTGAATCCTTATATCAGGCTTTTTTGGAATGTATTTCTATACCCTGGTAAACAGGGCATCCTACTACACTATCCCAGGTAAAACCACCCTACAAACTTTTACATGACAAGGTTAAATTAGTAGACTGAATCTTTAATGAAATCAGGTATTGATACAAATTATAAAACAAACTCCAAGCAAAAACTTTCATCTGAGGGCTGAAGAAGAACCTGAACTTTGAAAAGCAGCTCCTGGGGACCCTTCTGGCTAACCCAAGGAAACCGTCTGTTACTGTTTTTCCCAGTTTCTTACATGCATCTACATTTGAAGAGTTGTATTTTCTCTCCACAACTGCCAGAGGGACAGCAATGCTAACCCAGCAGCAGGGGAAGGGACTGAAGCAGTCATTTTCATGCATTCATGATGCACAAGAGGAGAAAAGATACAGAATGAAAAAATGGAAACACTGGATTCAGATAAACTGAGCAACTGTAGGCTAGTTGTCTCTAGTCTTTAATCCTCAGTCTCCCTAAGTAGGGCTAAGACAGTGTTCATCTAACAAGCTGCTGTATAGATGAGGAAAAAACAGGTCGCAAGGAGGAGCAGCAGCAGCTACTTCACTAAGTACACATCCCATGTGTCATGCACTTTATAGCGATGCAGATGGCTCTACCTTCAGAACTACAAGTGATAGGTCAGATGTAATCTCCATTTTACAGCTGAGAAAACAAGATTTGTAGAATGATAAGAAATTTCTCCAAGATTACACAGAGTTTAAGCACTGCCACTGGGATCTGAACACAACATCTGAGTCTCAGTCTCAATGTTAACCATTAGGTGCAGCCTCTCCTCTACTAAGACGACCACAAAGTGCAACCTGACAAATTCCCATCATCAGCCTTCTTCTCAGGCTACTGGATAGGTTAAGAACATATAAAACACTAGACATGGGTCTCACATAACCAATATTTTATGCTAATTGCCTTCTCTGTTCTATAAACACTGTATTATCTGTTTGGTTTACTAAAACCATCAAAAATGAAAATATTTTAGATAAATATGAAAGCATATTAATTTTACAGAAACGTGAGGCAATTAACCCTTTATAATAGAGATTTGAATCATTTATTACTAATTCTTTTTACTTTAATAAATCGTGTTTATTTTGAAAACTCACTGTGAATATTAAGTTAGTGCCAGAAAACCATAAGAGCAGGTCCACAGTTTTCTTGGTGACAAGCAGACAAATTCTGCATACTCCTTTTCTCCTGACCTGCTCAAGAGTTTCAAGCTTCTTATTCAACCCAGTTTTAACAAGCTTTTTTTTTTTTTTTTAAACAGTTGAGCCATGTAGCAAGGACCTTGCTTCTTCCCAGAAGCTTAAACTCACATCTCCTGTCTTTACCTGATTACAAGAAATATTTTTTTCCTGTAATTCCTGGGACAACCTGGCTTGACCTGAAGCCCAGGGCAGGTCTGACAGCAATTCATCTACACAAGTGGTGCTACCAGTAGTGGTCCTGGGGAGGCAGCTCGGATCGCCCACGTTTTGTCAGGTTAATCTCTCAGGTAAGGCATCATCCTGGACAGTGTCAGTGTGAGGGAAGAAACAGACCTCAGGTAATCAGGTGCAATATTTCCTTTCACAGAGATGAGAAGGAGCAAGAAAAAAAAAAAGTGGATTTCTTTTCAAGGTTCCAGGTTCCAAAGCCCAGCCCAGGAGAGAAGCAGCCTCTGCTTTCAAAGTATTCTTAGATATTCAAGTTTTGAGTTGGTACTGTCAACAGGCATAATTCTCTGGCTGTTGAGACACATCTAGCTCATAGAGAATTATGCCTGTTGAAAGTACCAACTCAAAGCTTGAATATCTAAGAATACTTTTCTGATTAAAAAAAAAAATTACAGTCACTAGAAAATTTAGGAGTTACTAAAAATGTAATGAAAATAATAATGGATAATTCCAGAATTTAGGGAGAACTTCTGGTGCACACAGTCCAATATTTACGTCAGGGGCACTCTGGCTATGAAGTCTCTTTTCCAAGGCAACTCAAAGGGATTGATACCACACAGGAGAGTCTGTTACCTGTTGGTATAGGTGAGTAACTGGGCTGCCCAGCTGCCCACAGGAAGACTCTTCAGTGCTTGGTGGGGAACAGGGGTGCACTCTTCAGTGGGTCTGGGGTACAGGCCAAGTGTGGCCTCTCGGGCCTGGGCTCCAATGTCAGAGAGATGCAATCACTGCTACACATTTTGCAAAGATCTGTTTGAGGCTCAAATGATATATCAGTAATACTAATATGAACAATAATCTTAAGGACTCAGATGTATGTATATTATGCTTAATTATATATAATTTATGTATACTATGTATATTTACATATATATTGTGTATTATTAATAACTTATGCATAATTTGCTTGGGTGTACATTAAGTAATAACATTAATCTTAAAGACTCAGATTTATGTATATTATGCTTCTGGATAAAAGAATGACTTTCTCATTAAATACAATTATTGATCCCACAATCCAAATCTGATTGTCACAGGAGCCTGTGCTAAGCTATGTGTTTAGACTGAATGGGACTCAAGGGCAGCCACTTTTCTATGTCACAACAGCCAATTTGTATGTCACCTCCAGTGCTTCAGAGAAAATGAAGATGCCACTACATTCTCAAGCAGCTACCTACCCAAACCTTAACCTCTGCTTCTTTTCTCCTGAGCAAATGAAAGACATCTGAGCTTTTCATTTCAAATTCCAAGTGACCCCTCATAAGACTGATACAGTACCTTAGATAAATTTATCAAATTTGGAAGCTATATTCTGCAGGAAAATCATTTTAAGAACAGTTTCACACTCTCTGTGGCAAAACTAATCATCAGTTCAGTTCAGTCACTCAGTCGTGTCCAACTCTTTGCCACCCCATTGAATCGCACCACGCCAGGCCTCCCTGTCCATCATCAACTCCCAGAGTTCACTCAAATTCATGTCCATCGAGTCAGTGATGCCATCCAGCCATCTCATTCTCTGTCGTCCCCTTCTCTTCCTGCCTCCAATCCCTCCCAGCATCAGAGTCTTTTCCAATGAGTCAACTCTTCGCCCTAAATAAAATCCCTTATGATTATACACTGGAAGTGAGAAATAGATTTAAGGGCCTAGATCTGATGGATAGAGTGACTGATGAACTATGGAATGAGGTTCATGACATTGTACAGGAGACAGGGATCAAGACCATCTCCATGGAAAAGAAATGCAAAAAAAAAAAAAAGTAATCATGAGGTCCCCTTAATTTTTAGGTCTTAGCATTTCCATTTCTACTGCTCTATCACCTCTGTTTTGATTATATTGAATCAGCATAATACCTAATATATTTTTCAGAACCAAAATTAAAAAATGAGGAAAAGTAATTTAGTGACAATTCATAACAGAGCTGGTATAGTTTTGTTTTCCTGTATCCAGTTTTAAGGACTTTATTTCCTTTTCTCACAGCCAGAGTTCTCTCCTCCAGAAAGCCGGATACTGGCAATACATCTACTTCTAGGTTAGAAAACAAAAACATTTGCTCTTATTAGTCCATATTGCTAGCTTTTCATGAGAAAAACAGAGGAGATCTCAAATCAATGTACTAAAGTTGTTGAAGTGGATTTAAGCAAATTGATAATTTTCCTATTTAAGACCTAAAATTGCTCCTTTACACAAGCTGGAATCAAGATTTTCAGGAGACATATCGATAACCTCAGATATGCAGATGACAGCACCCTCATGGAAGAAAGCGAATAAGAACTAAATAATCTCTTGATAAAAGTGAAAGAAGAGAGTGAAATGTTGGCCTAAAACTCAGCATTCAGAAAACTAAGATCATAACATCCGGTTCGATCACTTCATGGCAAATAGATGAGGTAACAGTAGAAAGAGTGACAGACTTTATTTTGGGGGCTGCAAAATCACTGCAGATAATGACTGCAGCCATGAAATTAACAGACATTTGCTCCTTGGAAGAAAAGCTATGACCAATCTAGACAGCATATTAAAAAGCAGAGACATTACTCTGCCAACAAAGGTCCATCTAGTCAAAGCTATGGTTTTTCCAGTAGTCAGGTATATATGTGAGAGCTGGACTATAAAGAAAGCTGAGCACTAAACAATTGGTACTTTTGAACTGTGGTGTTGGAGAAGACTCTTGAGAGTCCCTTGTACTGCAAGGAGATCCAAACAGTCCATCCTAAAGGAAATTAGTTCTGAATATTCATTGGAAGGACTGATGTTGAAGCTGAAACTCCAACACTTTGGCCACCTGATGTGAAGAACTGACTTGAAAAGTCTCTGATGCTGGGAAAGACTAAAAGCAGGAAAAGGATGAGATGGTTGGATGGCATCACTGACTCTATGGACATGAGTTTGAGTAAGCTCCAGGAATTGGTCATGGACAGAGAAACCTGGTGTGCCATCAACCATCAGGTTGCAGAGTAGGACACGACTGAGCAATTGAACTGTCTGATTAAAAGGATAAATGCTTAACTAATTATGGCATAAATTTCTTCATGACTTTGTCCCTAACAGCTTCTCTGGTCTCACCTGTGCCATATGTGCCTCTATGCTCCAGTTCCATGGACCTGCTTACCAGTTCTGAGGCAGAAGATCAGAATTAGCAGCAACAGCAGTTTTCCATTTTGACAGAAACACATTTGTCTCAACAAGTCACAACTAGTTAAGCACCCCACTTTACAGTATGAGAAATGTGCTACTAAAATCATAACAGAAGTCACTACAGACAGTGACCTACAACTAAGTACATACAGGTATGTTTTACACAATGCTACTAAAGCAGCTAAAAGGAAGGAGGACTTGGGAGAAGAAAGATGAGCCACTTTCCATTCACTTCAGAGTTTGACAGCAAAAGTTCTTAAAACAGAAAGCAAGCAATGTTCTTTGTTATAATTTTAAATAAATCAGATGAGATTATAAGAAATAACATTTTAAAATCACAGTATTGTAAAGCAAAACAAACTAAAAAATAAAAATTTAAACTAAAAAAAAAAGACCCACTACAGCCATAAATAAATATATAATACAACTGAAAATAAAATAAAATCATATATTACCCAATGTACCACAGGCAATTGGCTAATAGCATATGACATTCTGGATTTAGTATTTTAATCCAATAAATATTAATTCTAAGTTCTTTGTTCCTATCTTAAACACAGAGTATTAAATAGCTAATAAATTAGGTAACAATTCTGAAAGCATTATGTAGCAATGAGATTTTTTCTCTATCCCCAAAGAGCTAAAACAATCTTAAGAATAAAGAACAAAGCTGAAGGTATCATACTCTCTGATTTCAAAGTATACTACAAAGCTACAGTAATCAAAAGAGTATAACACTGGCACAGCAAGAGACATAGAACAATGCTACAGAATAGAGACCAGAAATGAACCCACACTAAAATGGTCAATCAATCTACAACAAAGGAGGCAAGAATACATGATGGGGAAAAGGTGGCCTCTTCAACAGATAGTGTTGAAAAAACTGGACAACTATACGCAAAAGAATCAACCTAGACTACTCTCCCACATCATGCACACAAACTCAAAATGCATTAAAGACCTAAATTATTTGTAAAATCTGAAAGTATAAACATACAGGCAATACACAGTTTACATCAGTTTTAGCTATATATATATATATATATATATATTTGTCTCTGTCTCAAGTAAACTGTGTCGAAATCTTTAAGACTCCATGGACTGTAGCCTACTAGGCTACTCTGTCCAAAGGATTTCCCAGGCAAGAAAACTGGAGTTTCCAATTCCTTCTCCAGGGGATCTTCCATATCCAGGGATAAAACCCGGTTCCCTGCATTGGGAGGCAGATTCTTAACCACTGAACTATTAGGCTTCCCCAGTAGCACTAGTTGTAAAGAATCTGCTTGGTAATGCAGAGGTTGTAAGAGACATGAGTTTGACCCCCTAGGTCAGGAAGATCCTCTAGAGGAAAGCATGTAAACTCACTCCAGTATTCTTGCCTGGAGAATACCCAAGGATACAGGAGCCTGGAAGGCTACAGTCCATAGGGTCACAGAGTTGGACACAACTGAAGCAACAGCATGCATGCTCCTCAGGTAAAGGATTTTTGCAAAGAAGATATATACATGGCCAACAGGCACATGAAAAGATGCTCAGCATCACTATTCATTAGGTAAATGCAAATCAAAACCACCATGAGATATCACCTAACACCTTTCAGAATGAAAGTGAAAGTCAGTCAGTCAGCCATGTCCACTCTTTGCCTGCCATTTCCTCTGTCCACAGAATTCTCCAGGCAAGAATACTAGAGTGGGTTGCCATTCCCTTTTCCAGGGAAAATTCCCAACGCAGGGTCCAAACCGAGGTCTCCTGCATTGCTGGCAGACTCTTTACCATCTGAGCTACCAGGGAAGCCCCCTTTCAGCATGGCTAACATTGAAAAGTCTACAGATAACCAGATAGCAAATGTTGATAAGGATGTACAGAAAAGAGAACCCTTGTGCACTACTGGTCAGAACGTAAATTGGTGCAATCACTGTGGAAAACAGTATGGAGGGACTTCAAAAATAAAAGCAGAACTACCATATGTTCCAGAAACTCTACTCCTGGTTACTTATCTGAAAAAATCAAAAGCATTCATTTGAAAAGATATATGGAACACTATGTTCGTAGTGGCATTATTTACAATAGCCAAAATAGGGAAACAGCATAAGTTTCCATCAAGAGATATATAGATAAAGAAGATGTGACAGAAATATGCGATGGAATATTATTGATTCATAAAAATATTTAATTTTTCCATTTGGGACAACATGGATGGACCTAGAGAATATCACGCTATGAGAAACAAGTTCAGACAAAGACAATTACTATAAGATTTTATTGGTATGTAGAATCTAAAAACAAACAAATGAAAAACCAAACAAATATAACAAAACAGAAACAAGGCATAGACACAGAGAGCAAAAAGGTAAAGTGAGGGAAAGTGTGCCAGTGGGAGGGAAATGGGAAAAGGAGAGATAAGGGAGATTAAGAGACACAACCTTTAACTTATAAAATAAATGAGTCACAGGTATGAAATGTACAAAGTGGGAAATATAGTCGATAATTACATAACACCTTTGTGTTGGTGACAGATGGTAATTAGACTTACCTTGGTGATCACGTTGAAACACACAGAAATATCAAATCAATGTGCTTTGTAACAGAAGCCTGCAGGTCAATTATACTTCAAACATAAATAAACAAGATCATAGAAAAAGAGATCAAATTCGTGGTTATCACAAGCATGGGGGAGGGATAGAGGGAACTGGATGAAGGTGATCAAAATTATAAAATAAATACTAGAGATTTAATATACAACATGATACATATAAACAACACAACTGTATGTTATGTATGAAAGTTGTTAAAGGTAAATCTGAAGAGTTCTCATAACAATAACAAAAATTTTTATCTAACTTTGTATCAATGTGAGATGATGAATGTTCACTAAACTTATTGTGATAATCATTTCATGATATATGTGAGTCAAATCATTATGCTATACATCTTAAACTTACACAGTGCTGAATGTCAATTATATTAAAACAAAACTGGAGGAAAAGAGATCAAACTTTGAGTACATGCATAAACATAAAAATCATATGAAAGAAACTTGATATTCATACAGTATCATACACAGCATTTGCCAAGAAAAGTCAAAGAAAGGATTCATTAGTAACATAATTTTATATTTGCATCTTGTGGTAAGTTTGTTTTGTTTAACTTAATTTTAAAAAGCACATTAAGTGATATGAAATTTCCATAGGAAAAAAGCTAATTTACTTTCTATGGCAATTTTATAACATTTCTTACAAATGTGTAATTCAGCACAAAATGTGGAATGCCTTTTATGCTTAAAAATGCAGAATATATTTTAGTATTTTTACAGTTTAGAAGGCTGTTATAATATCAACTCATTTTTCCATTAAACAAATTATCAACTGTATTTATTTAAAATATTTTTAAAAGTAACAGTTGTTACGTTTTGTCTCAACCATACTCATACTTGACTAAAGGTCCATTGCAGTGAAAAGTGAAAGTCACTCAGTCGTGTCTGACTCTTTGCGACCCCATGGACTATACAGTTTATACAGTTCTCCAGGCCAGAATACTGGAGTGGATAGCCTTTCCCTTCTCCAGGGGATCTTCCCAATCCAGGGATTGAACCCAGATCTCATACAGGTGGATTCTTTACCAGTTGAGCCACAGGGAAGCCCAAGAACACTGGAGTGGGTAGCCTATCCTTTTTCCAGTGCATCTTCCTGGCCCAGGAATCAAACCGGGGTCTCCTGCATTGCAGGCAGATTCTTTACCAACTGAGCTATCAGAGAACAGAAATTTGCACTATTCATTCCCTTCATCAGATTCTCCATGACTCAAAGAAATACATCTGAAACGTTTTGATTCTAAGCACTCTAATATTGATATTATATTCATTTCAAAATAAAACTTATTTGCTTGCATACAGAATCTCAAATTCAATGTGCTGGCTTTCTGAAGCACACACAGGGCATGGACAATCCAGTACGCCACAGGCTGGCTCTTCTACTCTTTACCTCAGCCTTCATCCTCTTATAGTTTTACAGATCTTTCTTTCTGTAAGCACTCAACCAGAACTGTTCACAGTTTCAAATTACCTTATTCTCCTTGTGAAATTTGACACTAGATTAGATTTTCATTTGTTCAGACTCTCTGTGACAGCAAAGTTTTACAGTCATGTCATTCCAACCTCACTGACTGGTCTTTCAGTCTTTCCTTCCCCCTTTTCCCTTCTTTTTGAAATCTAACAAATTTAAACTTACTTTCCTTATTATCCAATTTATAGAAACTATATTTTTGTTATTCGTTATTAGAATCAAAGGCTTCCCAGAGGGTGCTAGTGGTAAAGGATCTGCTTGCCAATGCAGAAGACACAAGAGATACAGGTCCAATCCCTGGCAGGAAGATCTTCTGGAGAAGGAAATGGCAGCCTACTTCAGTATTTGTGCACAGGAAATTCCATGGACAGAGGAGCCTGGTGCCTATAGCCCATAGGGTCACAAAGAGTCAGAAACGACTAAGCGATTGAGCACTTTAAAATCAAAATAAATAAATAAATATTAAAAAAAAAAAAAAAAAGAATCAGTGAGTCTATAAGCTGAAAAGAAGCTCAAAGATTTACTGGCATTCAAGGTTGAACTGTCTGTCCAGAAAACCCCACTAATGTAATTTTGCATGACTAACATTGAAAAACAAGTCTCAGGTCCCTATTCCTACATACTAAAAAACCATCAGATCAACAATTTCAAAAGTAGGCAAAATGAAAATAAATTCTAAAGCACAACAGATCCATAAAATTTATATTTTGGTTAATGTTAGTAATGTAAAGAATTTCTTTCAATAAGTTGGGGTTCACAAATTTTCAGAGAATTAGTAAACTGAAAGTTTCATTAATACTTAAAACACTGTTGGGGCTTCCCAGATGATGCTAGTGGTAAAGAAACTGCCTGCCAATGCAGGAGACATAAGAGATGCAAGTTCAATCTCTGGGTTGGGAAGATACCCTGGAGAAGGAAATGGCAACCCACTCCAGTATTCTTGCCTGGAGAGTCCCATGGACTGAGGAGCCTGGCGGGCTATAATGCATAGAGCTGCAAAGAGTCAGACACGACTAAGCAACTCAGCATACAAAACATTAAGTAAACTAATAGGAATTCCACAAAGCTTTTGTGGTGCAACATACAACATTATTTAGACAGAAAATGAATTTATTTGTTGATCCGTCCACACGGTCATTAAATGACCAGAGGTTAAAGATAAAACAAAACCTTGGAAAAGATGTCTCCTGCATTACCCTTGCTAAACAAACTGCTATCTCTTCTCAAATATAAGCCAATTTTATTTTGTTATTTAGCTTCTATTGTGATGGGCAGAAATGACAGAATTCCTCTAACAAAAATGTGTGTGTACCTCCCCTAGAAGCCATGCATGTATTTGCATATGTTTGTATGTAGACATTTTTTTGTCATGTCATTAGTAATTAAAAGTGCTGTACTGTGCTGTGCTTACTCAGTCATGTCTAACACTTCCAAATTTAACATGCAAAAAAGATATGGGATTTTTTTTTTTAATAAGAAAGTTAACTGATGAAGGTCTAAGAAAATGAATTAGCTAAATGTTATATTTTCATTACAATTAGTTTAACCAACCTGAAATTCTATGAGTATTACAACAGGAAACAAGAGACCTGTTTCACAAAGTTCTTTTCACATTTTCTTCAATTAGGAACATGTATTCCCCTGCTCACTGTAGGCTTTCTGTTCCCACAGCAAACAGAAAAGCAGCATGTGCCAACAGGCCTTTTGAAACCAAAAGAAAAGACTGTCACTCCAAAACTATCAGCTCTTTCCTTTTTGAATGCAAACATTTGAAGTAATTCATGCGGTTTTCACTAAAAGGCACCTTGTATAACCTTGTACGTGGTGATTTGTCATGTGGCACGCTGTTATCAGACAGCTACAATATTTTGCCTCAGTTCAATTAAAGATAAGCAATATTCTAAACTTCATTCACACAGAAACATTACAGGGGAGGGATTCACCAGACTTAGCTCATTTTTATCCAGTCTTGTAGGTGGGCAGAAGGAAGTTGGGTAGAGAATCTATCTTCCTCTATTTGGCTGACTCTTGTGACTCACAAGTGACTATGGCACTTTCTGTATGTCCTATACAGACCATATATAGACTAAAATGACCTACATTACAACATGCTATACACTGCATACCTGCCCAACTTCTAAAGCCAGGATCTATACAGTCTTGTTCAGTTCAGTTGCTCAGTTGTGTCCAACTCTTTGTGACCCTATGGCTTCCCTGTCCATCACCAACTCCTGGAGCTTGCTCAAATTCATATCCATAGAGTCAGTGATGCCATCCAATCATCTCATCCTCTGTTGACCCCTTCTCTTCCCACCTTCAATCTTTCCCAGCATCAGGGCATTTTCCAATGAGTCAGTTCTTTGCATCAGGTGGCCAAAGTATTGGAGTTTCAGCTTCAGTATCAGTCCTTTCAATGAATATTCAGGACTAATTCCCTTTAGGATCGACTGGTTGGATCTCTCTGTAGTCCAAGGGTCTCTCAAGTGTCTTCTCCAACACCACAGTTCAAAGGGATCAGTTCTTTGGGACTCAGGTTTCTTTATAGTTCAAATCTCACATCTATACATGACTACTGGAAAAACCATAGCTTTGACTAGATGGATCTTTCTTGACAAAGTANCCCTTTAGGATCGACTGGTTGGATCTCTCTGTAGTCCAAGGGTCTCTCAAGTGTCTTCTCCAACACCACAGTTCAAAGGGATCAGTTCTTTGGGACTCAGGTTTCTTTATAGTTCAAATCTCACATCTATACATGACTACTGGAAAAACCATAGCTTTGACTAGATGGATCTTTCTTGACAAAGTAATGTCTTGGCTTTTTAATATGCTATCTAAGTTGGTCATAGCTTTCCTTCCAAGGAACAAGCGTCTTTTAATTTCATGGCCACATTAACCATGGCAGATTCACCATCTGCAGTGATTTTGGAGCGCAAAAAATTAAAGTTTCTCACTGTTTTCATTGTTTCCCATCTATTTGCCATGAAGTGATGGGACTGGATGCGATGATCTTAGTTTTCTGAATGTTGGTTTTTGTTGTTGTTGTTGTGATTGTTGTTTTTACTTAAATCCATGGGAACAATTTTTTTTAATTTATTTTTAATTTTTATTTTTACTTTATTTTACAATATTGTATTGGTTTTGCCATACATCAACATGAATCTGTCACGGGTGTACATGAATTCCCAATCCTGAATCCCCCTCCCACCTCCCACCCCATATGATCTCTCTGGATCATCCCACTGCACCAGCCACAAGCATCATGTATCCTGTATCAAACATAGACTGGCGACTCGTTTCTTACATGATAGTATAGATGTTTCAATGCCATTCTCCCAAATCATCCCAGCCTCTCCCGCTCCCTCAGAGTCCAAAAGTCCATGCTATACATCTGTGTTTCTTTTGCTGTCTCACATACAAGGTTATCATTAAGATCTTTCTAAATTCCATATATGTGTTAGTATACTGTATTGGTGTTTTTCTTTCTGGCTTACTTCACTCT
>SJYA01011375.1:0-12503 GCA_006410615.1 Neotragus moschatus
TTGAGAATTCAAGGTCTCAGCATTGGGAAGGAGTCTGAAGGTACACAGATGGGTGAATGTGGACAGTCCTCGTATAAGGAGCTGTAATCCCAGCCCTTTCATTTGTCTCAGATCCCTTGTGGAGTGTGGGGCAGTGGATATACTTCACAGACAGGCAAAGTGCATGTGTGTGTACACACACACACATACAGAGAATGTTACTATTCTGGGAATAAGGAAAAATACAGATGAAAACCTTGAATACACAGCCTTACTTAATACTAATCTGATCCCATAGTTTTCCTTCCAAAGCCTGCTCCCACCAACAGACTTTTTGAGGCGTCAGTGCCTTGAGCTCTCCTCCCCTGGGACACTTATGCTGTCTTTATTTCAATCATGTTTATTTGCCCCTGGCTCTCACTTACCAAATCTCTTCTTCCTCCTCGGGCCAACACTCTGTTTTGAGAGCTAGTTGACTCTTCCCTGGACTGTCTAGCCAGGACGATGACTGGACCATAGTATCTTAGAAGTCAGGGGCCATCATATGTTTCTTTCTCTGGAGGCCTGCTCCCCGATAAGGGCCTCCCATTCAGTGGATGTATAACAAATATCAATTAGTGACTGTTTTGTGAATGGTAAAGAGTTAAATTCAGTTTAATCCATTTGACTTTCCTTTGAATTCAATGGACTTTTGTTGAATTGCTACAAATGCCCTACACTGATTTGAAACTATTCAAGAGTTGGCTTTCGTGTTCTGGAATAGAAAAATCTAGAAGTGCTGGTTTTGAGAACTCTTTTAATGCCAGCAAAGAGCTTTAGAAGCTGTCTTGGGAAAGGTGCTCTTTGTTACATATGGAGACTGCTGAGATGAAGCCGCTTTTGAAAATGAGCCCCTTGTTGTGTGTGATCCATCTCCAGAACACTAACATATTAGGCCGTAAGTCAAATACGATTCAATGTTTTTAACAAGCATGTGCATTCAGCCCTTGAAAGTGAAAGTGAAAGTCGCTTAGTTGTGTCTGACTCTTTGTGACCTCATAGACTGTAGCCCCCCAGGCCCCTCTGGCCATGGAATTCTCCAGGCAAGAACAGTGGGGTGGGTAACCAGTCCCTTCTCCAGGGGATCTTCCCCACCCAGGGATCAAACCCAGGTCTCTCGCATTACAGGCAGATGGTTTACCGTCTGAGCTATTAGGGAAGCCCAAGAATGAATAATGGAGTGGGTAGCCTATCCCTTAAGAACTCAATGTATACAGCGATTCCTGCAGCAGGTTGCAACCCAGAAGAGCAGCACTGGGAGAGAAGCAGCGAGTGCCCCCTCGTGATGCAAGAAATGCTGCCGTGGGCGCTGTCTGCACATTACATACGTAGGAATGTTGTTTCCCTCCCCCAGAAGTATATCCCCTCTACTAATTTCCTTGTGTACATTATCTTTTGGATCTGTATTTCAGTTCCACTTTTGAAAGATACACAAACACACAGAAAGACAGCTTTCTCTAAAAAGTTTTTTCTACTTTAGAAAATCGAGCAGTACAAGATTCATAATAAATAAAGATTGCCTTCTGCCGTCAGTGTCAGGAGATAACAGGCAGTGAGAAAGACAGGAGGAGCTTTGATGTGTGTGAGCCCCCGAGCGAGGGCAGGGCTGCCCATGGGCAGGCTTTCCTTTCTTCAGTTCAGTTCAGTTCAGTCACTCAGTCGTGTCCGACTCTTTGCAACCCCATGAATTTCCTTTCTTAGATGCACTCAATCTTGCTGGATTTTCCAAGAATGCCCCAAATACAAATTTTTTGTGTGAAAGCAGATACTCAGGTACTCAGTGGTAAAGAATCTGTCTGCCAAACCCTGAGCTGGGAAGATCCCTTGGAGATGGAAATGGCAACCCACTCTTGCCCGGGAAATCCCATGGACAGAGGAGCCTAGCAGGCTGCAGTCCATGTGGTCGCAAAGACCTGGACATGACTTAGCAACTAAACAACAAACAGATTTTTAAGAAGATCAAGTAACAGTGAAAAATCCATACAAGCTTGTTTCCAGATATTCCTTTACCGCATGTAATTCAATAACATGTAAGACCAGTAAACAGTCACCGTCACCCTCTTGTCTGTGCAGGCAGCGCCAGTTTCAGGGAGATTTGTGAGCGTCCAAATGGGTCCTGCCAGGCATTCTGCCTCGACTCAGAAATTCATTCTGGACGATGTCTGGATGGCCGCCCATGCTGCTTGCCCTTGGTGAACGTCCCTGAAGTCGACCCAACTACACCCAGAGTGCACTGAAGGCCTCCTGAAGCTTTTTGTTTGGATGTTTTATTCTCACTCTCCTGAAACCTTTCGCTCTTGCCTCTCTTTTGTTCTCACAGGGATTCTTAGTGAGTTCTCAATAAATAAGAATCAAAATTTGCAAACACAGAACCTGTTCTAAGAATCCTATGATGTGTCCTCACTTGGCTGTGGTTTGGTTTCCATCTTTTTATCTGGCCTGGATGAGCTCCGGTTGGGGGCGGGAACTTTCTCTCACCTCCTGTTTTCAGCTGGCCCTGCAGCCTTCTGCCTTTCATCTGGGGAGACGAATCCCCTTCCACACTTGGAAAAAAGCAACATTTCACTCCACGCAGCCTCGTGGGGTCTCCCTTCCTGACAGAAGGGCAGCTCACAGGAAATCTTCCCAGACGTCACCAGCAGGCTGAATCATGGACAGAATGACACTCAGATAAAAGAGACGTTCTTCTCACACCCTCTTCACAGCCAGTGTTCTGGGTGCCCCTTTTCCCACATTCTCAACAACACTTTTTCTCTTTTACTTTTTGACAATAGCCATCCTAATAGAGAGGAGACTGGCGGGCTACAGTCCATGGGGTCGCAAGAGTTGGATGCGACTTAGCGCCTAAACTACCACTACTATCCTAACACGTAGTTAGAATTTTTTTGCATATGTGATGCAAACTTTTAAGATCTAGTCCCTTATCAATTTTCAATTATACACTAAAACATTGTTAACTACATCCAGCAGGCTATTAGCTCTCCAGAACTTAGTTACCTTATAACTGGAAGCTTGTACACTTTGACCACGCTCAGCCATTCATCCCACCCCCAACAATCATCACTTATATTTGTGGTTTCTATGAGTTTGGATTTTTTTAAATTCCACATATAAATGAGATCATATGGTATTTGTCTTCCTCTGACTTACTTCAGTTAGCATACATTCGCAAAGTTCATCCATGAATTTCCTTCTTATTTTTTTATGACCAAACAATATTCCATTCTGGGACACCCTTTAATTTATTTCTGCCTTCTTCAATTTCCTTTATTATTGTCTTATATTTTCAGTGTATAGATGGTTGAATTCTTTGGCTAAATTTGTTCCTAAGTATTTTTTTTTTTGATGCTATCACAAATAAAATTTTCTTAATTTTTCAGATAGCTCATTTTTAGCATATAGAAATGCAACTAAGTTTTGTATGTTGATTTTGTATCCTGAAACTTTAATTCATTTATTAGCTCTAACAGTCATTTATGGAGTCTTTAGGGTTTTTTATATTTAAGTTCATTTCACCCTAATGAAAACAGAGACTATTTAAAAGTCAAAACTACCATATGATGCAACAAATTTTCTTCTTCTTCTTTTTTTGGGGGGGGGGCAGGAAACAGAAAGACTAACTCAGAAAATATCTGTACTCCAATGTTCATTGCAGCATTATTCACAATAATCAAGATATGGAAAACTTAAGTGTCCACTGATAGATGAATGAATAAGGAAAATGTGATATATATTAATGTATGATGAAATATTATTAAGCTATAAAAAGAAGGAGGTCCTGTATTTTGTGACAACAGAATGAAACTTGATGGCATTATGCTATGTGAAATAAGTTAAATATTGAATTATCTCATTTATACATGGAATCCAAAAGAAAAAAATAAACCAAAAAAAAAAAAATGAAGTCATAGACACAGAGGACAGATTGGTGGTCATTGGAGTGAGGTGTTGGAGGTGGGTAAAAAGGGTAAAATGATCAAAAGGTACAAAGCTTCATTATAAAACAAATCCTAGGGATCCAGTGCACAGCATGGTGGATATAGTTAATAATACCGTATTGCACACTTGTCCTGCCAGGCATTCTGCCTTGACTCAGAAATTCGTTCTGGGTGATGTTCAACACTTGAAAGTTGCTAAGAGACTCAGTCTTAAAGTTCTCATTACAAGGGAAGAATTTGTAACCATGCCTNTAGGGATCCAGTGCACAGCATGGTGGATATAGTTAATAATACCGTATTGCACACTTGTCCTGCCAGGCATTCTGCCTTGACTCAGAAATTCGTTCTGGGTGATGTTCAACACTTGAAAGTTGCTAAGAGACTCAGTCTTAAAGTTCTCATTACAAGGGAAGAATTTGTAACCATGCCTTGTTGTTGTTTCGTGCCTAAGTCATGTCCAACTCTGTGACCCCATGGACTGCAGCATACCAAGCTTCCCCATCTTTTACTATCTCTCTGAGCTTGCTCACCATGCTTTTTGATGGACGTTAATTAGACTTATGGTGGTGATCACTTCAAAATATATGTGTATGTACACCCAAAATAAATATAATATTGTATATCAATTATATCTCAATAAAAAAAATCATTTCTTTTTCAGTAACAACTAAAATATGAGGACAAAAATTCAGTAAGTATATAAAAGTCCTGGATAATACTAAAAACCAGTTTAATCTAATTAATATTGTTTAAAACTTTCCCACAACAACAGTAGAATAAACACTCTAAGTGTGCATTGAGAGATATAAGCTGTATTCTGGGCCACAAAATAGTCTTGATAAACACAAAATTATCTAGATCGTACAAAATATGCTCAATAACCTTACTAGAATTAAACCAGAAATCAATATTCAGCACTTGGGAAGTTCCCATATATTTGAAAATCAAACAACTTCTAGATAAAAATGAATAAGCATTCGACTTGAATAAAAATAAAAATATGATGTAACAAAATGTGTGGAATAAAGCTACGGTAGCATTTTGAAATAAATTTATATTATCCAAATGCTTATATAGTCAAAGAAGAGTATATTAAATCTAACATAAATAAAGGAGATTAATGTAAATAATAAACAGAAAATCAATAGAAAATAGAAATGAAATCAAAAGCTGGTTCTTTGAAAAGATGAATAAAATTTATGTGTCTTACCATTCTGATCTGAGAGAGAGAGCACACAGATTACCAATGCCAGCCATGAAAGAAAGCACATTAGATCCTACAGATATAAAGTGAACAACCAGACATTATTAGGCATAGCTTTACGTACATAAATCCAACAAGATCAATGAAAATGGGTGAATTCTTGGAAAGAAACAAACTACCAAAACCTCACTTAAGCAGAAATAGATAAGAAGACAAGATAGACTATAGGGACAGAAAGATGTCGTCAAGGGCTGGGAACAGGAGACGTCGGACACAGAAGAATATGATGGGGATTTTGTAGGTTAGAACTGGTCTAGGTATGATTGTGGTGGTGGTTATTCAGCTATATGCACGTTTAAAAACTCATAGAAGTGAGCTAAATTTTAATGAATAAAATTCTATTGTGTAAGACACATCTCAATATATCTGACTTAAAAGACAACACAAATGTCAGTTCTGTTCCTGTCTTCAGCTTTTATAGCTCCCTTTGACTTCTAATAGCTTGTGGCTTCTTTTCCTCAGGCTTTAATGTCAGGATAGAATATACTCACGAGAACCTGCTATATTCCTCCACCCAGAACACGGCCTACCTGAGTAACCAAGGCTTCCACCCCCAGAACTTTCCTGTACCTTTGAGACCTGGCACCACCATCGGGGAAGGTAAAAATCTGGAGGAGTTCCAGTCATGCAGAGAAGGCTTCATCATCATCCTTTATTGTCTGAATTATAAAACGGTGGGCCCTGATACTTAGTGATGGAAAAAACCTTGTCTGGCTCTGCTCCTGATGAGTTCATATAACCCCAACTTTTACCTGGGTTCATTCAAAGTCAGCGCCCATCTGATATCCCTACAGCCAAACCTTTGCCCTAAGGAGTGGTCCAAAAGTAGAAGAAAAACAACCCTGCCTGAGGATCTAGATACTATAAACCAGACCTCTCACCTGGAGATGCTTTTCTCCCCAGCACATAGTTGCCAATGTCTAGAGATACCTTCAGTTGTGACAACCAGAAAGATGCTACCAGCATCTATTAATAGTAGCCAAGATGCTACCAGCCAAGGATGCTACTAGACATCTTACAATGACAGAAATGACCTTCAAGACAAAGAATTATCTGACCCAAAATATCGACAGTGCTGAGGTTGAAAAACTCTGCTACAGACTTTGATACAATGATAAGAACCAGAAACCAGAAGGGGGTAAATATCTTGTCTCAAGAGCAACTTGTAGCCTCCCTAGAAAACCCCTAAATAGGTATGAGGCATCCACTTACTCCCATAACTATCCTTCAGAATGGCGAGCCTTTAATTCACGGACAGGCAGCATTAGGAAAGTGATTCTTAGATATCCCAGCATAACTGATAGCATTTTTCATTCTTACGTATTGCTTCTCTCTTGTTTTTGCTTCTAAGTCTTTTTCAGGGTCTAATCACCTTCTGGCCCAATTATCATCAGATCCCATTTCCAGAATGAATCATCCCCAGTTCAATATCCCTCCTTGTATTTCACTCTGGAACACTGATTCCCTAGGTGATTTAAACTCTAAGAAATGCAGAATGAGTTTACAACATGATCACATGAAACATCTGCATGTTGAGAAAAAAACTGACTGCTCGAACTTTCTAACATTGCATCCTCTGTGGCGTCACTTCCCCAGAGTCTCTTTGTTCCAGTTGCCCTCTTTGACACCATGCTTCCCAGTAACTCGGGGACCAGGAAGGTGCAGATCACATTTCCCAGACTCCTTTGCTGATTTGCTTCAAGGATGGAATCTCCAGGGAGAGTTGGAGCTTGGCGAAGGGGGATGGACTTCCTCACTTTTGTTCCTGTCGCTGTTGCTATAGCAACAGTGGCTTGCATCCAGGAGCAACAATGGCCTCCTGGGTCCACATTCTCCTAGTGCTACAGAACCCATCTCACAATGTCTTCAAACAAGTGTCCGCAACAGCTAGTCGATGCCCCCTTTCATAGACCTGAGGACTGACTGAAAGGTCTCCCCTTAGGTCTGCAGAGGCACCGGCACGGCTGGGCGGCGTGCCCCCTCCTCCGAGGCCTGAGGACCACAGGCGTCCTCCCCTGGCTCCTGGCTTCTTCCATTTTGTTGTCTCACTGAGGGGTGATGCCTACTGCCTGCAGTTGCTTCTGGGTTCCCTCGGCATTTTCTCTGAACAAATCCTGATGTAANTGGGCGGCGTGCCCCCTCCTCCGAGGCCTGAGGACCACAGGCGTCCTCCCCTGGCTCCTGGCTTCTTCCATTTTGTTGTCTCACTGAGGGGTGATGCCTACTGCCTGCAGTTGCTTCTGGGTTCCCTCGGCATTTTCTCTGAACAAATCCTGATGTAAGTGCCTTCTGTAAACCAAAGCACTACTCTGTTCTGATTGGCTGGGTCCTGACTGATAGACCTGCTGCCTCTATTGCTTCTCCTGCCGCTGTTACTGATACTATTGCTGTATCATCCTAGAGATCTAGGGAGAGGTCTAGTTGCCTGCTAAGTCTTTTCAGTCATGCCCAACTCTTTGCAACCCCGTGGACTGTAGCCCACCAGGCTACCCTGTCCATGGGGTTCTCCTGGTCTAGTTACTTCACAATAAATAGACCAAAGGTAACGCAGACAACACTTTCTCACTGACAATTGGTACATCAAATAGGTGAAAAATACATTAAGACGGTAGAGTGGGCTTCCCTGCTGGCTCAGTGGTAAAGAATCTGCTTTCCAATGCAGGAGACATGGGTTCAACCCCTGATCCAGGAAGATCCCATATGCTGCAGAGCAGCTAAGCCGGTGCACCACAATTATTGAGCCTGTGCTCTAGAGCCTGGGAGCCAAAACTGCTGAGTCCATTTGCTGCAGTTGCTGAAGCCTGAGCACACTAGAGCCTGTGCACCTCCAAAATTAGAGAAGCTACTGCAATGAGAAGCTCGTGCATTGCAACTAGAGAGTAGCCCCTGCTTGCCACACTAGAGGAAGGCCCGCACAGCAATGAAGACTCAGCACAGCCAAAAATAAATAAATAAAAATTAAAAAAGACTGTACAGCAGCTAAAACAGCAATTTTAAAGGCAAAATGTGCAAACGCTTTCAATTCTAGACATTATAAGTGTGAAACAGAACTCAATTTCTGTTTTCCATGTAACATAAAGAGGAACTGACTACGTCTTCATTGGCTGACTGCAAAGGTCATCAGTCCCCTGCTGGGAGGGTCTACCCATAAGGGACACAGCAGACAGCTCGGATATCCTGAATCTGGGAAACCCATGGCATCAGCTTCTGCTTTCTCATCCGTTGAGTTTCCACCACACCATGTACTTTTTTCCCTGGAGATTTCCTGTGAAAGACTCTCTTTGGATAGGCTCTACTAACCATGGAAAAACCACAGGCCCAGGGACACCATAAAAGGCCATGGACCTGCCCGCCCAGCGATCCCCTGCTGAAGCCATGCTGACGCTCCTTCCCTCCAGCTGCTGTTCCCCCGCGAGGCTCCACCTGCTTCTCTCTGCGCTCTTCTTCTTGACCCTTTTATCCCCAGGTAAGGTGGTGGCTGATTACCTGGGTCCACAGTTCAGAAAGCTATTGGGAAGGGCAGACAAGACCCTGAAATCAGTCTTACAGATTCATAAACCTAATAGGAAGACAACAGGGCAGGACAGTAGAGAGATCATTCCTTCCGCGTTAGCCGAATGCTGGATGGCGTCACGTTTGGCTTTATCCTTTGTAGCTTGGGAAGTCTAGGTGAGGCACAGTGGCCCATTGGTAGGCAGGTAGATCGGAAAGGATTGGATTCCATCAGCATCTGTCGTCACATCTACTCAGTAGGTAGAAACAGACGGACAGAGACCTAGCGACAGGATTTGGTGCCGAGGGTGCGCCCTGGGGAGCTCTCTCCTGTAGGTTTGCCTCCTGAAGGAACTGACAAACCAGCACAATAATGAGCACAGCTCTCATTATGGGAGAGGAGTAGCCATGATTATAGAAACAGGATGAACATTTCTAAGATCTGAACTAGACATCTTTGGAAAGTGAAAGAAGCACTTATCACTGTATCAGAACTAAGGCATAACCCAGACCTGTCTCATTTAAACTGGCCACTAGGCCACGGTATGTAAATGGCACGGTCCCAGAAAGAGGGTTTCAGAAAGAGAATTAGAGTCCCTAGGGAGGGATTACTGAGAAGATCGAGTGCTGGTCCACATTTTAGGAAGGGCTTCTTATGTTACGTAGCATCGCACAGATTAGGTACCTCAACATAGATCTGGAGGCAATTAGGAGGATAACAGAGTTTGGAATACTAATGCATGTGCAACATGGGAAGAAAATAATTGGGCTGGGAAATGAAGACAGTCACCTGAAATGTGAGACTCTGTGACCTTAAATCCTTAGGGCAAAGAATAAACATAAAGAATAAATATAAAAATAAGACCTGTGAGAGGTGCCCGAAGGACTGTAAGACAAACCACCCACGCTGCTATCTCTGTGGCCTCACTCCCCTTCCCTTGTGGTAGGTCCTTACACCTTTGGATTTTAGCTAATTAGCTTTCTTTGAGAACCCAGATCATGGAGGGGCTCTTAAAAAATGTGATCTATAAATTCCCAGATGGCTCAGGTCATAAAGAATCCACCTGCATTGTGGGAGACCTAGGTTTGGTCCCTGGTTTGGGAAGATCCCCTGGAGGAGGGCATGACAACCCACTCCAGTGTTCTTGTCTGGAGAATCCCATGGACAGAGGAGCCTGGCCGGCTACAGGCCATGAGGTCACAGAGTCAGACACAACTGAGTGACTAAGGATGCATACATAAGTTACTCAGCTTGCTTTCTTTGTCAAGGCAAGAATATATTTATTTTCTCATACGGGTGATTCCCATACCATTAGTCTGTAAAGGTCCAAATATGTTATTTCTCCATTAACTTGTACTCACAGTATCTTACCTTCCTGGTCTTCTTTCATAATAAATTCGTTGCTTGTACTCAGCTTGCCATGTTCTTACAGTCTCAACTGAGAAAGTGTTTCTGCAGGCATCCAAAGCTACTGCTGTAAACCTCTTTATCTCTTCTTTATCTCAGTTCCCGGGTTCCAGTCTAAACCAAACAGCAATGTGCAAAACCCAAGAGCGAGTCCCCGTGTTCAGAATGGTGATCACAGCATTGACCTTCCAGGAAACCCTCCACCCACCCAGATGACCAACACAAAGGGCCCACTGCTCAAGTTTCAATTCACAGACATTTTTCCTTGAAGAAGGAATTATTTTAGGAAATCGACCTATCACTTTCAAGAATAGAAATATTTCAAAGATATTCTTCAGGGTCCGTTTATTTCTACAACAGCAGTCATTTGAAGCACTGAACCCATAATCTTGGCCAGAGTTTAAATCTTTCTTGCAAGCTGATCGTGTTTGGTTTGTGTCTTTCAGTTATTTCTCAGTTTCTGATACATTGATGGTACCCTGTGATTTCTGGCTCCCCTACAAATTCTGTCAAAATGTTACTTATATCGTTCCCATGGCAGCTGGGGAGATATTGAAGGAAGGGTTCAAGTAATCATTGACTTTCCTTCTTATGACTTATGGCACGGCTCAAAAATTTCAGAACTATATTCATATAGTATTGACTGGACATTCTTCTCTTCTTTATGATTTTCATGGGATTAATGCTAGTATTTTACTATGAAACATTATCTGGATTTTTTGTGTGCAGACAAACTTTAACTTGGTTAAGGCAACACTCTTCCTATTAAAAAAAATAATGTTTATCAGATGTCAATATTGATTTTCTTTTCCATTCTCCCCTTCAAATACATATTTAAGTTACTTGATCAAGTGGGAATATTGTCTGTGTAACTCTGTTACAGTAAACAGGAACATCACCACCAAATTTTAATCAGAAAATACTGACATCATTCTTGCTAAGAATGGCTTTAACAGGCAAGCATAAAACAATTAACGTGATGATACTAAAAACTATCTTATTTAATAGACTCCTNAGTTACTTGATCAAGTGGGAATATTGTCTGTGTAACTCTGTTACAGTAAACAGGAACATCACCACCAAATTTTAATCAGAAAATACTGACATCATTCTTGCTAAGAATGGCTTTAACAGGCAAGCATAAAACAATTAACGTGATGATACTAAAAACTATCTTATTTAATAGACTCCTTCCAATATTAAATGGACCTTGCATTATTTGAGTGGTAAAATCTTGACACTATAAAAATTCTCAAGACACAGGTGAGTCCAAGTGAAGCTATTAACTGTCTGTTTCCTAACTGCAGCTTTAGGTGGATTTTCCACTAGAAAGCCAGTTTATTTAGCTCTGCCACTAGAAAGCTACTTAGTAAATTAACTTTTCTACTGTATAAGTCACCAGGAGGAAATAACGGTCTGGACCCAATGACCAATTTTCAGCTTTCTTTACTTTTTAAAGATGTAATTGAAAGGATCATTTAGCATGTCCAGAAATTTAAGTTTCCTCTGATACACTCCATGATGAAAATTTCTTTGTCCCTTGTGTTAGGTAGATCATATCTAACTTGGAAAGAAAAAAATAAATTCTACTTTCTGAGCTGATTGAAACATGAAGAGATTGAGAGGTTTTCTATTAGTTTAGAATGAACCGGTACCACATCTGAGTGGGCTTCCCAGGTGGTGCTAGTGGTGAAGAACCTGCCAGCAATGCAGGAGATGTAAGACACACTGGTTTGATCCCTGGGTCAGGAAGATCCCCTGGAAAAGGGAATGGCAACACACTCCAGTATTCTTGCCTGAAGAATCCTATGGACAGAGGAGCTTGGCCCTCCCGTAGAGTCACAAAGAATCGGACACGACTGAAGTTACTTAGCACACGGCACATCTGAGTATCCACAGAGTTGTTTTTCCTGAAACCTCCCCCATCCCTTCTCTAAATGGACTGGAGGAAATAGGAGGTGAAAATGCCAAACATTTGAAAAGAAGCATGAGCACAGAGAAGCTGATGGAAGAAAACTGCAATGTTAACTATATGAGCCTGCAAGCTTTCTATGACCTACAACCCCAGAATGATCTTGATCCCGTTTAATCAAGGTCATTTCATTTCTTATCAAATGTATTTTTTCCCAATATGTTCCATCCACATAGGTCTTTCTGTTCTTCAAATAAACTAAGCAAAGGACCTTGCCCCCTATACACCTATCATACCCTCATGTGGATAACTACTTGTCTGTTTCATTTTCATCATTCACATCTCAGTTCACATGCTATATCCTAAGAAAGCCTTTCTTGGTCCATTTTATCAACTCCATCCTCCAGACTATATCTGGCTTATTATTGTATTCTAACCACTTAACACTTTGTGAAATTATCTCGTCATCCT
>SJYA01011377.1:0-12736 GCA_006410615.1 Neotragus moschatus
CCACCTGATGCAAAGAGCTGACTCATTTGAAAAGACCCTGATGCTGGGAAAGATTGAGGGCAAGAGAAGAGGGGGACGACAGAGGATTAGATGGTTGGATGGCATCACCAACTCAATGGACATGAGTTTGGGCAAACTCCGGGAGTTGTTGATGGACAGGGATGCCTGGTGTGCTGCGGCTCATGGGGTCGCAAAGAGTTGGACACAACTGAGCGACTGAACTGAAGTCTTTCAATTTATAAGTGTGAGATTTCTTTCCTTTTTTTCCTTCTTCTAGTAGTGTTTTATAGTTTTCAGTGTACAAGTCTTTTACCTTCTTCATAAGTTAATTCTTAAGTTTTTTTTTAAATTTTTTTAGTTTTTTTTTCTTTTTGATGCTATCATAAGGGAAATAGTTTTGTTAATTTTTCTTTCAGATAGTTTGTTGTTACTGAGCAAAACACAGTTGATTTTTGTATGTTGATTTTCTTTTTTCCTTTCTTTTTTTTGTTTGTTGATTTTCTACTCTGCAACTTAATTAGTTCTAACCGTTTTTGTAGTGGAGTTTTTAGGGATTTCTATTTATAGAATTGTCATCTGCAAAGAGACATTTCCCCTCTTCCTTTTATATTGGATGACTTTTATTCCTTTTTTGTTTCTTCTTTTTTTGCCTAATTTCTCTGATTAGGACACCTGTTCAGTCACTCAGTCGTGTCCGACTCTTTGCGACCCCATGAATCGCAGCACGCCAGGCCTCCCTGTCCATCACCAACTCCCGGAGTTCACTCAGACTCACGCCCATCGAGTCAGTGATGCCATCCAGCCATCTCATCCTCTGTCGTCCCCTTCTCCTCCTGCCCCCAATCCCTCCCAGTATCAAGGTCTTTTCCAATGAGTCAATTCTTCGCATGAGGTGGCCAAAGTACTGGAGCTTCAGCTTTAGCATCATTCCTTCCAAAGAAATCCCAGGGCCAATCTCCTTCAGAATGGACTGGTTGGACCTCCTTGCAGTCCAAGGGACTCTTAAGAGTCTTCTCCAACACCACAGTTCAAAAGCATCGATTCTTCAGCGCTCAGCCTTCTTCACAGTCCAACTCTNCTTTTATTCCTTTTTTGTTTCTTCTTTTTTTGCCTAATTTCTCTGATTAGGACACCTGTTCAGTCACTCAGTCGTGTCCGACTCTTTGCGACCCCATGAATCGCAGCACGCCAGGCCTCCCTGTCCATCACCAACTCCCGGAGTTCACTCAGACTCACGCCCATCGAGTCAGTGATGCCATCCAGCCATCTCATCCTCTGTCGTCCCCTTCTCCTCCTGCCCCCAATCCCTCCCAGTATCAAGGTCTTTTCCAATGAGTCAATTCTTCGCATGAGGTGGCCAAAGTACTGGAGCTTCAGCTTTAGCATCATTCCTTCCAAAGAAATCCCAGGGCCAATCTCCTTCAGAATGGACTGGTTGGACCTCCTTGCAGTCCAAGGGACTCTTAAGAGTCTTCTCCAACACCACAGTTCAAAAGCATCGATTCTTCAGCGCTCAGCCTTCTTCACAGTCCAACTCTCGCATCCATACATGACTACTGGAAAAAACATAGCACCAAGTACTATGTTAAATAGAAATGACAAACAGTGGGCATCCTTGTCTTATTGATGTTAGCTGTAGGTTTGTTTTATATGCCTCTCGTTATGTCGAGGTACATTCCTTCTATATGTAGTTTATTGAGTATTTTTATCATGAAAAAGTATTGATTTTTTTCAAATGCTTTTACATCTGTTGAAATGATTATGTACTTTAATCTCTCATTCTGTTAATATGGTTTATCACACTTATTGATTTGCATATATTGAAGCATTCTTACATCCCAAGGATAAATTCCACTTGATCTCAGTATGTGATCTTTTCAGTGAGCTGTTGGATTGGTTTGCTACTATTTCAAATTGGATTTTTGCATCTACGTTTGTTAGGAATATTGGCCTGTAATTTTCTTTTCTTGTTGTAGCCTTATCTGACTTTGATATCAAAGTAATCCTGGCCTTGAACAATGAGTTTGGGAGTGTCTCCTCTTTTTCAGTTTTTGGAAAGTGTTTGAGAAATACTGGCATTAAGTCCTTTACTATTTTGTAGAATTCACCAGTGAAGCCATTTGGTCCTGGGCTTTTCCAAGAGGTTTTCGATTACTGTTTCAGTCTTCTTAGTTATTATTGATTTGTTCACATTTTCTATTTCTTCCTGAGTTAGACTTGGTAGGCTGTATGTTTCAAGGAATTTGTGTATTTATTCCAGGTTATCCAATTTGTTGGCATGTTCAAGTAGTTGCTCACGATCCTTTGTATTTCTGTGTCATCAGTTGTAATATCATCTATTTTATGTCTATTTTTTGTTTCTTTTTTTTTAATTTGAATCTTCTCTCTTTTTTTTCTTATCTAACTAAAGATTTGTTAATTTTGTTTATCTTTTCAAAACATCAGCTCTTAGTTTTGTTGATCTTTTCCGTTTTTTTATATCTGTTTCCTTTATTTCTGCTCTGATTTTTATGATCTCCTTCCTTCAGCCAACTTTGGGCTAGAGCCTGTGCTCCACAACCAGGGACATCACTGCTGTGAGAAGCCCCACGCACCTCAACGAGAGAGTAAACCCCCACTCGCTGCAACAAGAGAAAGCCCAAGCACATCATAAAGACTCAGGATGCCAGAAATAAAATAAAATGTTTAAAAAAGCATTAGCAGAGGAAAATATTAATAAAGAAGCTAATATAAATTGAAGGTCTTCTATCATTTAACTCTCACAAGTCCCTGGAAAGGAGGTATTATTCCAGTTCTAAAACTCAGGAAACTGAGGCTTAGGGAGCCTAACAAGCCTGAGATTCTAGTCTCTGCTTTCTTTCATAATCACCCTGGGAATTTTAAGCAAATATGGACCCCTGGGCTTCCTGGTGCCAAAGAGCATGAGCTTTCCTGAAGGTGGGACCTGCTCTCCTGTTCTGTAGGCAAACCACCAGTCATTGCAGTTACTGTGGCTCAGATTTGATTCCACTATCCTTCAGTTATTAGTGTTAGAATGGAGACGATGGGAGAATCAGGGACACTACCATTCTTACCTCTATTTGTCTTTCGCAACCGTGTGAATCTGGCGTTTCACAAACCCAGACACAAGAGAAACTTGACTTACCTGGACTCATTGCTGTATCAGCATCTCGAACAGTGCCTGGCATGTAATGGGTGCTTAATACATGTTTGGAAAGAATGGGTGCATGACTAAGGACATCAGTGCAGGAGAAAGGTGATTCAGCGCGTTGTCACGCTGATCAAATCAAGCCCTCTCCTACTGTGCCACACCCTAGGCCACACCTAGGAGCGTGTTCCTTCCTAAAATTAGCCCCCTACTGCTGGCTATTGCTGATGGAGGCAGCTACTGAATATAAAGGGGCTCTGATACATATGAGACAATATGAAAACTTTAGGATTCGCAGCAGTAACCATTGTCCTGTTCTGCCATTTAAGAAATACTGTTGAAACCAGCAAGTGGCTTTCAGGTTTGTCCAGGCAACATAGTTATTTGGGCTTGCTTTGCAAAACGCCAAGCAGGCTGATCATTGTAAATATGTCCTTTTATGCCTGGTCACATATTATCTGCCTGCTTGGGTCGCAGAATAAAAAAGAAAGGTAGCAGAACAAGGACCTCCTGTATAGCACACGGGACTCTGCTCACTGTTGTGCGCCAGCCTGGATAGGAGGGGCGTTCGGGAGAAAACAGGTACATGTATGGCTGAGTCCCTTCACCGTTCACCTGCAACCACCACGGTGTTGTTAATCCGCTATATGCCAAAACAAAGTCAAAAGTTTGAAGCTTGGGGGAGAAAAAGCAGGCCTGGGTCAAATCTCCTCTTAGAATAGCCATAGAACCTGTGGTCACCGAAGCACTCTGAATCTTACGCTACGCCTTTCTATATGGGCAGGAAGAGGGAAAAAAGAAGACGACCAGTGGGGAGTATTGGTGCACACCCGGCTGTTGTGGCGTGCACTTGGGAGCATATTTGAGAAGCCCTACCTGACCCTCTCCGACTCCTCCAAAACACTGGCCTTCAAAAGCCCTCGGTGCTCACTCTCTTCCTCATGGTTAAAGAAAGTCAGCGCTGGAAGCACAGACTCAAGTGCAGACGTATTTACTGGCTGAGGAGGGGGCCGTGGTTGAGGTACTTAACCTGGCCGAGCCTTAGTTTCATCATCTGTAGAAAGGGGAAGACAATAGGGCTTATTAACGTAAGCCTGTTAATAAGAATTAAATGGGATAATGCAGTGTCTGTCTCATAGCACGCATTCCATGAGTGCTGGCTATTTTAATCATTGTCATTAATTGGGTCAGATTTCCTGGGTGTTGGGAGAACGAATGCAAGCTGAGGTTCTGTTACTAAATAATGCTGGTAAAGCCATCTCTAAGAAGAGACTGCTGGACCTAAATGCTTCAGGCCTCTGACGTTTGATGGTTTCTGGCTTTAGCTCATTTACTCTCTGGTCCCATGACCTCAGGGTCTAAGGCAGGCCCTCCTCATCTTTAGCCCTTGGGGCCCCACTGACCACCCCAAAAACACATCATTAAAGGAACCGGCCTAGGTCTCTCACCATGCTGAGATGTTCTCTGCGACAACTGGAAGGACCTCATCAAAAAATTCTTCATTTCTCTTCTATCCTATTCTAATTCCTTGCCCGGAAAGCAGAAAAGAATCCGAATTAACCTTACCAGCACAAGTTGCAACTTCCAAAGACCAAATCTGGCACCTTGAGACAAGAGTAGTACAGTCAAAATAGAATATAAATTGACTGACAAAACTTGAATTATTATTTATTATTATAGCAGTCTCAGTCCTGTATGTAAATGTATGAAACTGATTGCTGACGCTGAATGGAGCTGGATGTCCCCAGTCTTAGGAAATTTATGCACTGAAGTACTTAGGGGTAAAAGGCCATCGTGCTTGGAACCTAATCTGAAACAACAAAATCTTAACAATAGTTGAATCTGGGTAAAGGGTATATGAGGGTGACCGGTAGTTTTTTTGTGTATAACTTTTGTAAGTTGGAAACTATTTCCAGATAAAAATTAAAAAATAAAAACCTAATAAAGGGGACATAATGTACAACATGGTACATATGTGTGTTATTTATGAAAGTTGTTAGAGTAAATCTTGAGTTCTCATCAGAAGAAAAAAAATTTTTTTTCTATTTCTTCAATTTTGTATCTATATGAAAAAATTTATTTTTGTATCTGTGTAAGAGGGTGATTGCTCACTAAACTCATTGTGCTAATCACTTCATGATGTGTGTAAGTCAAATCATGCCTGTACAACTTAAACATACAGTGCTGTGTGTCAATTCTATCTCAATAAGACTGGAAGAAAAACAAAAGCAAACAAAATCTAGGAAGGGGACAAGGAATACCTGAAGATTTTGTTAATCCTTTCCCAACTAACCCAAGTGCTCTGAAGCAAATAGGTGAGGTTCTGGAGTAAAGATTCCCCAGCAAACACAACTTCATTCTAAAATCCTGAGGTTTGAGAAGTATGCAAATACTAGTCAAGCCTATCACCAGATGGGCGTTTATGTAATATCTTCTATTTCTGTCAAAAGTCGTTCAGGTATGGTTCAATGAACCTCTAGGGGTTCACACAATAAATGGCTTGTTCAAGATCACCAGTCATTGACCCTGGCTTTGAGTCTGGAGACACGTGTCTCAAGATCCATTTCCCTTTTCTTCTCCCGTCTCCCACCATGAGCCAGCATGGGCCAGCCCTGTGGGAATTTACTGTTTCCAGGGCACAGTACATACCAACGTGGGAAGATCTTGCATCTAAATCATGTATAAGGAGGCTTCCTTGGTGGTCTCGTGACTAAGACTCCACGCTCCATATGGATTGGGGCCCATGTTTGATCCCTGGTCAGGGGACTAGATCCCACAGGCCACAGCTAAGACCACGTGTAGCCAAGTAAATATATAAATAAATATTTTTTTAAAGATCGTGTATGAGGCTGTAGAAACAGCTATAACAATAAAGACATCACTACAGAAGGATTCACATGGAATCCAGTTCAGCCACAAAACAGGCTTTGTGAACTTCTGGCAGGAACTCCACAGACAATCTGCAACTGAAAGGAAACCCCTAGATGTTGGATTAGTGGTGTGTTTCAAAACCATATAAACATGAGGAGAGGGGTAGGCTAGTGTTTATTTCCACATTTACTATTTTCCCTCTTATCTTTCCAGGTGGCACTAGTAGTAAAGAACTCACCTGCCAATTGCAGGAGACATGAGAGACCCTGGTTTGATCCCTGGGACCGGAAGATTCCCTGGAGGAAGGCATGGCAACCCACTCCAGTATTCTTGCCTGGGAAATCCCATGGACAGAGAAGCCTGGTGGGCTACATTCCATAGGGTTGCAAAAGAGTCAGACATGATTTAATGACTAAACAACAGCATTTAATAAATTATATAATATATTCAACACTTTGTTATAAAATAGGCTTTTTTCACGTCTATTCGTTACAGAAATAAACAGAAATGGATAGGGGGAAAAAAATAGGCTTTGTGTTAGGTGATTTTGCCCAGCTGTAGGCTAATGGAAGTGTTCTTAGCATGTTTAAGGTAGGCTAGGCAAAGCTATGATGTTTAAGAGTATTAAATGCATTTTCAACTTATAGTGGTTTTGTTGGGGAGTAACCCCATCATGAGTTCAAGGGAGATCTGTAGACAGGCTGAGAGAAATCAGTCTCTTGTATAAAAAGGCACTTACTTCCCCTCCATAATCAGATGTGATAGATGAATCTACTACTGCGCAGCCAGATAACAGATGAGGGAAAGTGTCTCCTTCTATGATCTGCCAAATAACATACGAGAACAAAAGGCTGGAATTAGAATATCAGCATTTTGCCACCCCCAGTGAATGAATACATCTAGGCATTGGCCTCAATGTCTACTAACATCAAAAAAAGAACAGAAAACTCTGCTCAAATCTTGTAACAACCCAAATGGGAAAAGGACTTGAAAAAAAAAGGGTATATGTGTGTGTGTGTGTGTATAAAACAATCATTTTGCTGTACACCTGATAGTAACACAACATTGCAAAGCAACTATACTCCAATATATAATAAGGTAAAAATTAAATTTTAGAAAGGAATGGAAATGAGTCAGCGTGTGTCCTCTGATGAAACAGTGCAGTGACACCCATAGGCTTGCCAGAGGGATCACCTCGGTGGCTGATCAAGCCTTTGAGTCCAACTGTCACTTTGCAGGGAATTCAGGGGACAGAGAGAAACGCTGAGCTGCATCCGGAGCATGCAACCAACCAAATCCAGATGGAGAAACTTTACATGTCAACCTGTCACGATCTTCAATATACAAAGTGCATGGAAAGGAAAGGATGAAGGAGAAACCCATAGATTAAATAGACTTCAGAGACATAGCCAGTTGTTTTTTTAAAAGAAAGAACTTCTATAATGTTTAGATATGCCTAAGTGGATGACAAATTCAAGGAGGTAACTCATGTATGGATCATCATATCTTTTTCTTATTTTTTGGCCGGCCTGTGAGATTTTCCCTGACCAGGATCCTGGTCAGGGAAAATCTCACAGGCCGGCCAAAAAATAAGAAAAAGATATGATGATCCATACATGAGTTACCTCCTTGAATTTGTCATCCACTTAGGCATATCTAAACATTATAGAAGTTCTTTCTTTTAAAAAAACAACTGGCTATGTCTCTGAAGTCTATTTAATCTATGGGTTTCTCCTTCATCCTTTCCTTTCCATGCACTTTGTATATTGAAGATCGTGACAGGTTGACATGTAAAGTTTCTCCATCTGGATTTGGTTGGTTGCATGCTCCGGATGCAGCTCAGCGTTTCTCTCTGTCCCCTGAATTCCCTGCAAAGTGACAGTTGGACTCAAAGGCTTGATCAGCCACCGAGGTGATCCCTCTGGCAAGCCTATGGGTGTCACTGCACTGTTTCATCAGAGGACACACGCTGACTCATTTCCATTCCTTTCTAAAATTTAATTTTTACCTTATTATATATTGGAGTATAGTTGCTTTGCAATGTTGTGTTACTATCAGGTGTACAGCAAAATGATTGTTTTATACACACACACACACACATATACCCTTTTTTTTTCAAGTCCTTTTCCCATTTGGGTTGTTACAAGATTTGAGCAGAGTTTTCTGTTCTTTTTTTGATGTTAGTAGACATTGAGGCCAATGCCTAGATGTATTCATTCACTGGGGGTGGCAAAATGCTGATATTCTAATTCCAGCCTTTTGTTCTCGTATGTTATTTGGCAGATCATAGAAGGAGACACTTTCCCTCATCTGTTATCTGGCTGCGCAGTAGTAGATTCATCTATCACATCTGATTATGGAGGGGAAGTAAGTGCCTTTTTATACAAGAGACTGATTTCTCTCAGCCTGTCTACAGATCTCCCTTGAACTCATGATGGGGTTACTCCCCAACAAAACCACTATAAGTTGAAAATGCATTTAATACTCTTAAACATCATAGCTTTGCCTAGCCTACCTTAAACATGCTAAGAACACTTCCATTAGCCTACAGCTGGGCAAAATCACCTAACACAAAGCCTATTTTTTTCCCCCTATCCATTTCTGTTTATTTCTGTAACGAATAGACGTGAAAAAAGCCTATTTTATAACAAAGTGTTGAATATATTATATAATTTATTAAATGCTGTTGTTTAGTCATTAAATCATGTCTGACTCTTTTGCAACCCTATGGAATGTAGCCCACCAGGCTTCTCTGTCCATGGGATTTCCCAGGCAAGAATACTGGAGTGGGTTGCCATGCCTTCCTCCAGGGAATCTTCCGGTCCCAGGGATCAAACCAGGGTCTCTCATGTCTCCTGCAATTGGCAGGTGAGTTCTTTACTACTAGTGCCACCTGGAAAGATAAGAGGGAAAATAGTAAATGTGGAAATAAACACTAGCCTACCCCTCTCCTCATGTTTATATGGTTTTGAAACACACCACTAATCCAACATCTAGGGGTTTCCTTTCAGTTGCAGATTGTCTGTGGAGTTCCTGCCAGAAGTTCACAAAGCCTGTTTTGTGGCTGAACTGGATTCCATGTGAATCCTTCTGTAGTGATGTCTTTATTGTTATAGCTGTTTCTACAGCCTCATACACGATCTTTAAAAAAATATTTATTTATATATTTACTTGGCTACACGTGGTCTTAGCTGTGGCCTGTGGGATCTAGTCCCCTGACCAGGGATCAAACATGGGCCCCAATCCATATGGAGCGTGGAGTCTTAGTCACGAGACCACCAAGGAAGCCTCCTTATACATGATTTAGATGCAAGATCTTCCCACGTTGGTATGTACTGTGCCCTGGAAACAGTAAATTCCCACAGGGCTGGCCCATGCTGGCTCATGGTGGGAGACGGGAGAAGAAAAGGGAAATGGATCTTGAGACACGTGTCTCCAGACTCAAAGCCAGGGTCAATGACTGGTGATCTTGAACAAGCCATTTATTGTGTGAACCCCTAGAGGTTCATTGAACCATACCTGAACGACTTTTGACAGAAATAGAAGATATTACATAAACGCCCATCTGGTGATAGGCTTGACTAGTATTTGCATACTTCTCAAACCTCAGGATTTTAGAATGAAGTTGTGTTTGCTGGGGAATCTTTACTCCAGAACCTCACCTATTTGCTTCAGAGCACTTGGGTTAGTTGGGAAAGGATTAACAAAATCTTCAGGTATTCCTTGTCCCCTTCCTAGATTTTGTTTGCTTTTGTTTTTCTTCCAGTCTTATTGAGATAGAATTGACACACAGCACTGTATGTTTAAGTTGTACAGGCATGATTTGACTTACACACATCATGAAGTGATTAGCACAATGAGTTTAGTGAGCAATCACCCTCTTACACAGATACAAAAATAAATTTTTTCATATAGATACAAAATTGAAGAAATAGAAAAAAAATTTTTTTTCTTCTGATGAGAACTCAAGATTTACTCTAACAACTTTCATAAATAACACACATATGTACCATGTTGTACATTATGTCCCCTTTATTAGGTTTTTATTTTTTAATTTTTATCTGGAAATAGTTTCCAACTTACAAAAGTTATACACAAAAAAACTACCGGTCACCCTCATATACCCTTTACCCAGATTCAACTATTGTTAAGATTTTGTTGTTTCAGATTAGGTTCCAAGCACGATGGCCTTTTACCCCTAAGTACTTCAGTGCATAAATTTCCTAAGACTGGGGACATCCAGCTCCATTCAGCGTCAGCAATCAGTTTCATACATTTACATACAGGACTGAGACTGCTATAATAATAAATAATAATTCAAGTTTTGTCAGTCAATTTATATTCTATTTTGACTGTACTACTCTTGTCTCAAGGTGCCAGATTTGGTCTTTGGAAGTTGCAACTTGTGCTGGTAAGGTTAATTCGGATTCTTTTCTGCTTTCCGGGCAAGGAATTAGAATAGGATAGAAGAGAAATGAAGAATTTTTTGATGAGGTCCTTCCAGTTGTCGCAGAGAACATCTCAGCATGGTGAGAGACCTAGGCCGGTTCCTTTAATGATGTGTTTTTGGGGTGGTCAGTGGGGCCCCAAGGGCTAAAGATGAGGAGGGCCTGCCTTAGACCCTGAGGTCATGGGACCAGAGAGTAAATGAGCTAAAGCCAGAAACCATCAAACGTCAGAGGCCTGAAGCATTTAGGTCCAGCAGTCTCTTCTTAGAGATGGCTTTACCAGCATTATTTAGTAACAGAACCTCAGCTTGCATTCGTTCTCCCAACACCCAGGAAATCTGACCCAATTAATGACAATGATTAAAATAGCCAGCACTCATGGAATGCGTGCTATGAGACAGACACTGCATTATCCCATTTAATTCTTATTAACAGGCTTACGTTAATAAGCCCTATTGTCTTCCCCTTTCTACAGATGATGAAACTAAGGCTCGGCCAGGTTAAGTACCTCAACCACGGCCCCCTCCTCAGCCAGTAAATACGTCTGCACTTGAGTCTGTGCTTCCAGCGCTGACTTTCTTTAACCATGAGGAAGAGAGTGAGCACCGAGGGCTTTTGAAGGCCAGTGTTTTGGAGGAGTCGGAGAGGGTCAGGTAGGGCTTCTCAAATATGCTCCCAAGTGCACGCCACAACAGCCGGGTGTGCACCAATACTCCCCACTGGTCGTCTTCTTTTTTCCCTCTTCCTGCCCATATAGAAAGGCGTAGCGTAAGATTCAGAGTGCTTCGGTGACCACAGGTTCTATGGCTATTCTAAGAGGAGATTTGACCCAGGCCTGCTTTTTCTCCCCCAAGCTTCAAACTTTTGACTTTGTTTTGGCATATAGCGGATTAACAACACCGTGGTGGTTGCAGGTGAACGGTGAAGGGACTCAGCCATACATGTACCTGTTTTCTCCCGAACGCCCCTCCTATCCAGGCTGGCGCACAACAGTGAGCAGAGTCCCGTGTGCTATACAGGAGGTCCTTGTTCTGCTACCTTTCTTTTTTATTCTGCGACCCAAGCAGGCAGATAATATGTGACCAGGCATAAAAGGACATATTTACAATGATCAGCCTGCTTGGCGTTTTGCAAAGCAAGCCCAAATAACTATGTTGCCTGGACAAACCTGAAAGCCACTTGCTGGTTTCAACAGTATTTCTTAAATGGCAGAACAGGACAATGGTTACTGCTGCGAATCCTAAAGTTTTCATATTGTCTCATATGTATCAGAGCCCCTTTATATTCAGTAGCTGCCTCCATCAGCAATAGCCAGCAGTAGGGGGCTAATTTTAGGAAGGAACACGCTCCTAGGTGTGGCCTAGGGTGTGGCACAGTAGGAGAGGGCTTGATTTGATCAGCGTGACAACGCGCTGAATCACCTTTCTCCTGCACTGATGTCCTTAGTCATGCACCCATTCTTTCCAAATATGTATTAAGCACCCATTACATGCCAGGCACTGTTCGAGATGCTGATACAGCAATGAGTCCAGGTAAGTCAAGTTTCTCTTGTGTCTGGGTTTGTGAAACGCCAGATTCACACGGTTGCGAAAGACAAATAGAGGTAAGAATGGTAGTGTCCCTGATTCTCCCATCGTCTCCATTCTAACACTAATAACTGAAGGATAGTGGAATCAAATCTGAGCCACAGTAACTGCAATGACTGGTGGTTTGCCTACAGAACAGGAGAGCAGGTCCCACCTTCAGGAAAGCTCATGCTCTTTGGCACCAGGAAGCCCAGGGGTCCATATTTGCTTAAAATTCCCAGGGTGATTATGAAAGAAAGCAGAGACTAGAATCTCAGGCTTGTTAGGCTCCCTAAGCCTCAGTTTCCTGAGTTTTAGAACTGGAATAATACCTCCTTTCCAGGGACTTGTGAGAGTTAAATGATAGAAGACCTTCAATTTATATTAGCTTCTTTATTAATATTTTCCTCTGCTAATGCTTTTTTAAACATTTTATTTTATTTCTGGCATCCTGAGTCTTTATGATGTGCTTGGGCTTTCTCTTGTTGCAGCGAGTGGGGGTTTACTCTCTCGTTGAGGTGCGTGGGGCTTCTCACAGCAGTGATGTCCCTGGTTGTGGAGCACAGGCTCTAGCCCAAAGTTGGCTGAAGGAAGGAGATCATAAAAATCAGAGCAGAAATAAAGGAAACAGATATAAAAAAACGGAAAAGATCAACAAAACTAAGAGCTGATGTTTTGAAAAGATAAACAAAATTAACAAATCT
>SJYA01011382.1:0-12511 GCA_006410615.1 Neotragus moschatus
GTGAACTCCAGGAGTTGGTGATGGACAGGGAGGCCTGGTGTGCTGCGATTCATGGGGTCACGAAGAGTCAGACACAACTGAGCAACTGAACTGTACTGAACCACAACCATTGATCCAAGACGTTGACAGTCAGGGCAAAGAACATTGCCACCGTAAGGATCCCTCGTGTTGCTTGTTAGCCATGGCTATTGCCTTCTCTCCCAGCCTCCCTCTCCAGTCCCCAACCTCTAGTTGATCTCCTCTCCATTTCTGTAATTTCATCATTTGAAGAATGTTACTCTCTATAAATGGAGTCACATAGCTGGTAAACTTTTGGGATGGGCTTATTACTCAGCATCGTTTCCCGAAGTTCATTGTAGTTGTGCTACCTGGCAGAGGAGACTGGGGGAGACCAGTCTCCATCAGGCAGAGAATGGACCATCCATGTCCTGCTTAGCCCCAGTAACACTACCGTGGGAGGGGAATCAGAATATCACTGGGTTTTGCCACATGGGGGCATAGAAGACTAGCTTTCTGCTTGGCTCTGTCAAGACCATCCAGAGGGAGAGATGGATGGTCTCTGCCTGCTTCTGTAAGGGGAGTAGAGCGGGTGCTTTGAAGGGGAGCTTCCTGCTTGGCCCTAAGCAAACCACAGCCTTCCCGCCTGGTTATACGGGCTGCAGTAAAGAGATCCCAGGCACACAGCTGCCCCCCATGTTTGTAGGATGTGTTCTTCTTTCTCATTTTCAGTGTCTTCCTGTGCTTGCTGGGTTACGTCCAGGGTTTTCTGGTTACGGGAAGGGATTGATCTGGGAGGAATGGGGACTGATCCATCTTGGCAGAACCAGACGTCTCTGAATCTTCCTTTTCAAGAGAATTCTATACAGTTTTCCTCAGTGCACTTTATGAATTGTTAACTTTGACAGAGGACATCAATTTTCATACTGTCTTAGAGTGTGTCATTTCTGTTGCTGTTCAGTATATCTTGTATTTGAGACAAGTATCTGCGTTAAATTCTTTAAAATAAGACTTTCATCAGGGTAAGTATTTAAGGATGATTTGATAGGTCAGCTTAGGGGCAGAAAAAGATGAGGATGGAGTTCTTTCTGAAATTGTCTCATAATTTTTAAGTGTTGCTTTACATATTTATTTTTCAAAACATCAGTCTCAGACAGTTTGGCTGATAGAAACTATCCATCATTTTGGCATTCTGAAGACTTGCAAGAGAATTCCTTATGATTGTAGGGCAGTTTTGTCATACTTCTAAGTGGAAAAGTGAGTTGCTCAGTCATGTCTGACTCTTTGCAACGCCATCGGCTATACAGTCTATGGTATTCTTCAGAATACTGGAGTGGGTAGCTGTTGCCTTCTCCAGGGGATCTTCCAACCCAGAGATCAAAGCCAGGTCTCCTGCATTGCAGGTGGATTCTTTACCAAATGAGCCACCAGGGAAGCCCACCAGAAGCCCACTTTTAAGTGGAAGGGACGAAGAAATTTCCCGATCGTCTAAAACAGTTCATTTAAGTATGTTTTCAATATTCAGACTGTGCATTACTGATCATCGGCTGTTGTACTCCTTGCCTTTCATTGTGTCCTTGTTCACTGACTCTCCTCTTCTCCTGTAGCTCTTTTTTCCACAAAGGCTCAGGAGCTCTCCTGTTTCTTTGTGGAACTGAGTCATTTCCAGTGTGTTTGCCTATTAGAGCTGGAGATTAGGGAAGGAGCCAATAAAAATTATACTAAGGAAACTAATTAGCTTCAGCCATAAAACTTTTCAGCTGGAGCTGCAGGTCAGATGACCTCCCCCAAGACAAATCTTTCTAAAGACAACCTCTAAACGTCCAAATCCCTGGAGGCAACTAAACTATGTCCTTATTAATTCAAAGTAAAGAATTCTAAGTAAGCATCTCTTCAGGTGAAGGGACTGCAGAAGAAATTAAATTGCCCAGTGGTTTTGCTTTAATCTGGGCAGTCAATCTGAACCCAATTTATAATTTTCATCTCTGACATTCACATGTATGAGTAATTATTTACACATATGAACATTCACACTTATTACAAATATTAGACCCAGAAATTAAAGAATATGTTTTATACATCCAAAAAATCCCTTGTATAACCTTGCATTTATTTTGATACTTGATAAACATTTATGATCTAGGTCTTGTGATTTTTCTTCTCATTCATAACTTCGTGGGCATGATCTGTGTTTCTGCCACTGCTGCCTTGTGTTATCTTTTTTTTTTTTTTTTCTATTTTTAAAAGTCAGGTTTATTAAAGTATAACTTACATATGGTCAAATTCACTCTTTTCAGTGTACATTCAATGGATTTCAACAGATCCATTCATTCAGTGATGGAGCCACCCTTGTGATCAGTGCCATTAAACTCCTAATTCTTTCACAGCCCCTGGCAACCAGCAATCTATTTTCTGTTCCTAAAATTCTCTCCTTTCCAAAATGTCACATAAATGGAATCAGACAATAGACAGAATTTTGACTCTATCTTAAGTATTCACGTATAGGTTTTTGTGTGAACATAAGTTTTGGAAGAAAAGCTACGAAAAAGAAAAGCTTTGGAAGAAAAGCTATGACAAACCTAGACAGTGTATTAAAAAGTATAGACAATACTTTGTCAGCAAAGATCCATATGGTCAAAGCAATGTTATTTTTCAGTAGTCATGTATGGATATGAGAGTTGAGCCATAAGGAAGGCTGAACGCCAAAGAATTGATGCTTTTAATCTGTGATGTTGGAGAAGACCCTTGAGAATCCTTGGACTGCAAGGAGATCAAACCAGTCAGTCCTAAAGGAAATCAGTTCTGAATATTCATTGGAAAGACTGATGCTGAAGCTCCAATACTTTGGCCACCTAATGCGAAGAGCTGACTCATTAGAGAAAACCCTGATGCTGGGAAAGACTGAGGGCAGGAGAAGGGAATGATAGAGGACAAGATGGTTGGATGGCATTTTTACTGACTCAATGGACATGAGTTTGAGCAAGCTCCAGGGAATGATGAAGGACTGAGAAGCCTGGTGTGCTGCAGTCTATGGGGTTGCCGAGAGTCAGAACAACAATAGAAGTTTTCATTTTTCTGGGATAAGTGTCCAAGGAGTGCGATTGCTGGGCTAGATGGTGGTTGCATATTTGTTGGGTTGTTTGCGTTAATTTTTCTGAATTCTTTGCCGTCACACTGCCCTGATCATATTCACAGTCCTGGCATTTACAGCTCATTGTGAACTGACTCCGTCTAATCTTGTCCACCTGCTTTTCTGATCAAGGCCAGCCTTCAGAATGCTTCCCGATTCCATGTTTTTTGTTTTTTTTTTTTAAGATTTTTTTTGGGGGGGATGTGGACCATTTTTTAAAGTCTTTATTGAATTTGTTACAATATTGCTTCTGTTTTATGTTTTGCTTATTTTGGCCGCAAGGCATGTGGGGTCTTAGCTCCTTGACGAGAGAGTGAACCCGCACCCTCTGCATTGGAAGGCAAAGTCTTACCCACTGGCCCACCAGGGAAGCCCCCAGATTCAACTCTGGTTGAGCTGTTTCCCTCATTCTTCTGCATCCATGCCTTAAGCTCTCCCACCTGTGTGTGTGTGAAGTCTTCCCCCTGCCCCGCATCAGACTCCCGTCTGTGCTGACCTCCTGTGTTCTCTTGCTTTCTTGCTCTCATTTGCCGCTAAAATTTCAGCTCATTTCTCATCTCTTCTGTTATGCCTTCTGTAAATCCTTTAATACATGCTGTTATATTCCCATCTAACCATTAAGACACATCATTGCGCCTCAAATCTATCCTGATGTACATAATATCACACCTCTTTTTCTAATTTAAGTTTTGCTTCCCTCCAGCCAGCAATTTTTTTATTTTTATTTTTGTTAAACTGTTGCTTACTCTGCTGATGTCAGATCTTCAACTCATAGGTTCCCATGACACCATGTCGCACCTGCCTAGCACTGGGCAGAGTGGTGATTGCCCAGAGCCTTGTGTGACAGTGCCTCTTGACTCTCTTCATGCTCACCACGGGAGTCACGCCTATTCATTTTTCAGGACTCAGCTTCAAAGCCGTTTCATCAGAGATGACTTTTCTAACTCACTGACCAGGTCACTCTACGAAAGCTCATTAGTAATTCTCTTTCATGGTACCTGTATTTTTTTTTTTTTTTATAATTATACAGTAATTTGTTCTATTCATTCAGTGAATATCTGTTGATCACCTCTTTCGTGGCAAGTAATGTTTCAGGAGCTAGAAATATATTAGTGACACAACGGATACAACTTCCTGCTCTTACATTTTTATGGGAGGAGATGGATAATTAGAGAGTAAGTGATATTAGAAGGTGACTTAGGATAGACTAAGTTGTGCGGTGGTAGCAAGAAAACCCAGCAAAATTAAAAGATGCTTACTCCTTGGAAGGAAAGTTATGACCAACCTAGACAGCTTATTAAAAAGCAGAGACATTACTTTGCCAACAAAGATCCATCTAGTCAAGGCTATGGTTTTTCCAGTGGTCTTGTGCGGATGTGAGAGTTGGACTGTGAAGAAGGCTGAGCACTAAAGAATTGGTGCTTTTGAACTGTGGTGTTGGAGAAGACTCTTGAGAGTCCCTTGGCCTGCAAGGAGATCCAACCAGTCCATCCTAAAGGGGATCGGTCCTGGGTGTTCTTTGAAGGGACTGATGCTGAAGTGGAAACTCCAATACTTTGGCCACCTGATGCAAAGAGTTGACTCACTGGAAAAGACCCTGATGCTGGGAAAGATTGAGGGCAGGAGGAGAAGGGGACGACAGAGGACGAGATGGTTGGATGGCATCGTCCACTCAATGGACATGAGTTTGGGTGGACGCTGGGAGTTGGTGATGGACAGGGAGGTCTGGCGTGCTGCAGTTCCTGGGGTTGCAAAGAGTCGGACACGACTGAGTGGCTAAACTGAACTGAACAAGAAAACTCACAAGTGCCCTCTAACATAACAAAATTTCTTATTCGTGAAAAATATGCAGTGAGTCTTGATAAACTCTAGATTATCAATCTATTTTCTCTTTATTGCCAAATCATATTCCATTATATGGATATATTGTGTTTCATGTATCCATTCATCAGTTAATGGGCCTTTGGGTTGTTTCCACAATTTGATTATGAAAAATGCTTCTATGAATATTCATGTTCAAGTTTTTATGTGAACACGTGTCTTGTGTATATACCTAGGAGTAAAATTGCTGGGTCATTTGCAACTCTATGTTTAATCTTTTGAGGAACTACTAAACTGTTTTCCAAAACAACTGGACTATTTTACAGTCCCATCTGCAGTGTATGAGATCTTCAATTTTCCAAATCTTCATCATCAGTTATTATTTTTATCTCTCTCTCTTTTTTTTCTTCTAGTCATCCTAGCGGATGTGAGTGGCATTTCGCTGTTGTTCTGACATGCATTTTCCTGATTGCTGAGGATGGCATCGTTTCATGTGCTTTTTAGCCATTTATTTATTTTCTTTGGAGAAATGTCTACTCAGATCCTTTGTCCATATTTTAATTGGTTTGAGATTTTGTCTTTACCTTAAGAGAAACTGAGCCACACCACTTTTGAGCAGATGAACAGAACCATCTGACTTAGGATTTTAAGAGGCCACTCTGCTTGTTGAGAATGGACTGTAAGGAGGTGAGGCAGGAAGAAATGAAGAGCATTTACAGTAAACAGGTTTAAAGACGGTTGTGACTTGGACTGCGGTAGTGGCAATGGAATCGGGAAGAAATGTTTGGATTCTGGATTTATTTTGGGACTTTCCAGGTGCCTTAGTGATAGAGTCCCAACTAAAACTGCTAAGCCACAAAATCATAAGCAGAGAAACGATTTTGTTTTTAAGCCACTAAAGTTGGGGTGCTTTGTACACAGGAATAGATAACTGAAACACATCCATTTTCTGATTTAATCTTCATAGAATGTTGTGTGCTTCCCAGTTTCATGGCACTGCCTCCAGTATCTGTCTGCTGAATATTTATTATATACCTGAGCACCCACAGATGATCTGGGTTCTCATAACACCATTACCATTTCAGGTGTTCACAGCCCAACTCTGCTTTCCTGGGTCTTTCCAGGACTCCGGTCAGTTGTGGAAGAGTGGCTGTCCACGTGGGAGATTTAGAAAGTAAGTTGAGCAGCCTTGAGGCCAACCAGCGTGAGCTTCCTGCTGTGTGACCCCTGGTCCTGCTGTCATCACCGGTCAGCAGTGAGGAGGATCTCAGAGCCGATTAGCAAAGCTGGTGTAAGTGAGCTCACTCAAGTGAAGACTGGTTCACCTGAGGAGAGGCCAGTCATCTTCAGAGTCAGACTGAGCTCTCCTACAGGGACTAATAACTAGACCAGATATTGTGCAAACATTTTCTAAAATAAAGTTTAAATCTCAAGGACTCTGACACTTCAGTTCTGAGTTTCTACACTGTTAGACTTTCCCGGAGGCGATGCGTGAGTAATGTCTGTCTCTCTGGACACGGAGAAGAAATGCAGTAGGAAGCAAAGAGAAGAACATAGCTTGCAAAATCTTGTCTGCCACATCGTGAATGATATAGTGCAATGTGGAGGAATTCAGACTTCAAGAAGAAATCTGAGACATTGGAGACCATCCCTACTGGTCAAAGGAGTCGGGCAAAGCTACAGAGAGAAGGCAGGACGTCAACCCATCAACCACAAACAACTTAAACTACCAAAAGAGAATCAGCATTGTCAGGATTTTCATGAAGCTCGTGTTATGAGGGACTTCCCTGGTGGTCCAGTGGCTAAGACTCCATGGTTCCGATGCAGGGGGCCCAGGCTCGATCCCTGGTCAGGGAATTAGATTCCACATGCTGCAACTGAAGACCGTGCATGCGGTAACAAAAACCCAGTGCAGCCCAATAAATAACTAAATGAATATAGTTTTTTAAAAGATCGTATCATCCATGTCTGTTTGCCTGTGGACATATCTTCAGCTCATTCAGAAGCATATACTGGGTTATGTTTATTCCTAAACAAAGCAATATTTATACTCCTAATCCTTCACATAGTTTTCCTTATCTCAGTTGATTAGTGTATATTACTATTGTAAAAGGTAGTTTCGTCAATCGCACGTGCTATTGCTAGCTGGATTTATTGACTCTGGTGGCTCAAGTGGTAAAGACAATATGCACATGGAATGCAGTATATATTTACTATTTTGAGTTAATGTGTTAAAACTATATATTTCACCTAATGTTGAAATAGTTGTTGCCCCAAACACTATTTTATTCTTACATTAGATGCAGAGGGAAAATTACAGGGGACTTGGAGCTAGAAGTGTGGTGTTTGAGCCCCAGATCCACCATTTGCTATAGATGAGGCTCGTTCTCAGATTTGGTTTTATCATCTGCTAACTGTGATGACAATAACCACACTTATATACCTAACAGGATCAAAGAGAGAATGCAGATGGAATATCTGTAATAGTGCTACTAGTATGATATGTCTGTCGACTTAATGTTATATGTTAAACTATTTAAGTGGTTCTTATTACTCTTCCAGAGAAGGCAATGGCACCCCACTCCAGTACTCTTGCCTGGAAAATTCCATGGACGGAGGAGCCTGGTGGGCTGCAGTCCATGGGGTCGCTAAGAGTCGGACACGACTGAGTGACTTCACTTTCCCTTTTCACTTTCATGCATTGGAGAAGGAAATGGCAACCCACTCGTGTTCTTGCCTGGAGAATCCCAGGGACGGGGAGCCTGGAGGGAGGCTGTCTATGGGGCTGCACAGAGTCGGACACGACTGAAGCGACTCAGGAGCAGCGGCAGCAGCAGTATTACTCCTCACCACCTATTTTATTTTGGGGAGCTGTTATCATTAAAGAAGTTTTTTTTTTTTTTTTCAGTGAATCCAAGAAAATAGCAAAAGCACAAAGAGAACTTTTTATTGCAAACACAGTGTCCAATAATCTGTTAAAATGTCTGTAGCAACAAAATCATAAAAATCCAAGGCCTGACTTTAAGGGAGGCATTCGTGTGGAACCCACGGCACTTTTTCTGGGTTTTATTCAATGACATGTCCGACTCATTATCTTGACTCATTGGGTTTCAGTGTCGGAGCTGAGGGCTGCACTTTCTACGGCCGATTGTGAAAGAATGAATGATGCTGCACGTGGACAGCAGCACCGTCCCTGCTCTGGAGTGCAGGCCACGGAAAGCGCTTGAATGCAGGGAATGGAGACCAGGCTCCTCTGGCCCTTGGGCTCCTTTATTTGTATCTGAGGCATACAGCACAGCACAGTAGGTACTCAGCAAGAAATAATTGTTGATACACTTCCCTCAGTGTGTGTGTGTGTGTATTTAGTTGCTAAGTCATGTCCAACTTTTGTGATCTCATAGACTGTAACCTGCCAGGCTCCTCTATCCATGGGATTCTCTAGGCAAGAATCCTGGAGTAGGTTGCCATTTCCTTCTCCAGGGGATCTTCCCGACCCAGGAATCGAACCCAAGTCTCCTGCATTGCAGGCAGATTCTTTACCGACTGAGCTATGAGGGAACTCAATACTTCCTGGATATTTGTTGTGGGGTCATTGTTTATCATGTGGGTGGTGTGAGAATTGGGAAGGTAATAAAGATGACCTAAGACACTGATACTTTCAACTCTGAAACGTGTCAAAGTGTGAATGACAAGTTGATGGACAGANTTCTTTACCGACTGAGCTATGAGGGAACTCAATACTTCCTGGATATTTGTTGTGGGGTCATTGTTTATCATGTGGGTGGTGTGAGAATTGGGAAGGTAATAAAGATGACCTAAGACACTGATACTTTCAACTCTGAAACGTGTCAAAGTGTGAATGACAAGTTGATGGACAGATAGAGAGATGGAGAGATGAATAGGGACATGATAAAACAAATACTGCAAAATGTTAACCGTGGAATCTAGGTGGTGGGTATATGTGTGTTAACGCTATACTTCTGTAAGCTTTTCTTGTTTGAATATCTTGTAATAAAAATATCTATGAAGGTAAAATGAGACTAGGACTGGGCTGTAGAGAGACAAATTAGCTAGATTTCCTGCTGCTTTAAGAACTTTAATGAAGCTGTGTCAGCAAACTGTTTTGCAATTATTATTATTTGCTTAGGGTGTCAACTAGAAGACACAAGGTATACTACTATAACTAATTAATCCCTGCATCTTAGTTGCTTAGTACCACCCACACTCTCATGTTAAATGCAAATTGGGCTGGGCCTCTATTCTAGGTCCCATCCTAACAGAGGCTCCATCATCTGCAATGTCTCCAGCCATGGCAGAATGGGAGGAAGGCTTGGAGCGGCACAAAATGACTTTGACATACAGTTTTCTGTGTGCTTAAGGAGCAGAGGAGAATTTGGTGCTGGTTAACATGAGTTAGATCTTTTATAATGAGACTGAGCATGAAATAGCTCAATATCCATGACTTCTTTCCTCTTCTTACTTCCCAGTGACAAGTACAAATCGTCATGCTTGTCGATCCAAAATCCTTTTAAAACTCCTCAACACAGGGCCTTGAGGCACAAACAGTACCCACCGACACACAATAGGGATTCGAGTATGTTCCTTAGTTGCAAGCCTCGATCATGTACTGTCATTCCAGTGTTCTCTGAATTTATCACTATGTCAAAAAGATTCAGGACTTACTCTGTGTCTTAAATTCTCTGGGTCCTGTCCTCAAGTCAGAATAATCCTAGAAGCTAAGGAGAATAATTGTTACAGATGCAATTAAAGGCTAGGTTGCAGTAGACTCTATGAATGAAGTAGGATCAAAACAGACAAGTTTCACAGCAACGAGAAGGTGTAATAGCAGTGATAGTGACGGCGGCTAATGCTGACACTGGGCTTACTGTGAGTCGCGTCACCTTGAGCCCTCGCTGCATATTGCCCCTTTGAATGTCCCCATCGACCTTGTGAGGTTGACGCCAGCACTGTGGAAGCCTCACGGAGAAGCAGTGATCGGAGTCACTGAAGTGGTTTGGTTTTGATCAGGAGAAGGAGATGGCAGGAGGACCTTGGGAAAGGGAGTTGTGTGCATGAAGTTACAGATGGCTAAACAAGCAAAGGATGTCAAAGGGCAGGAAGGGGGCCAGCCAAAATGCGGTTCAAAGTCTGGAAGGAGAAAGGAATTGGATGATGGGATATGACCAGATAGTGGGGACTTTGAGAACCATAGAAAGTCTCAATTTTCTGTTTTCTTTCTTTTTGAGGGGGAAACGTTTATGTTTGTCCATGGGGATGATAGGGGTCCAAATTGAAACAGAATATGCAAGTTAATGAAAGTATTGTAAATCATGTCTGCAACAAGAGAAAAAAGATGAAAGAACAGATGAGTAGCAAAGAAACAGTGGTATGGAAGAACTCCATTTTCCCCAATTAAAAAGAAATGGAGTTGAACAGTAGCAAATTCAGTCAAAATGTACCCCTGTATGGACGTTTAGAGTTTGAAAGTGTTAGGCGCTCAGTCGTGTCTGACTCTGTGACCCCATGGACTACAGCTCCCCAGGCTCTTCTGTCCACAGGATTCTCTAGGCAAGAATACTGGAGTGAGTTGCTGCGCCCTCTTCCAGGGGGTTTTCCTGAACCAGGGATTGAACCCTGGTCTCCCACATTGCAGGCAGAGTCTTTACCACCAAGCCACCAGGGAAGCCCATATGGAAATTTAGGCCAACTTCAAAGACTTGAGGGCACAGTCACCCAGAATTGCTTGCATTTCTGGCACCAAGTGCAAGCTTCAGGCGTTCTCCAAACTCCCTTTCAATTCAGTGACTTTCCAGGACTCATAGAGCTCACTGAAGGACACTCACGGCTGTGGTTCATTACAGGGAAAGTGTAGAGATTCAGATCAACCGAAGGAAGGACATAGGGCAGAGCCCGGGAGAGTTCTGCATTTGGGGCTTCCCTCTGATGTACAACAATCCACATGGAGTATTACCAACCAGGGAAGCTCACCCAGACCTCAGTGTTCAGAGTTTTTATTGAGACTCCATTATGTAGGCATGATTGATTGATTGAAAGCCCGTGTGTTTGACCTCAGTTTCTAGGATGATTGATATTGTGTGACCAAAGCCCTCACCCTGAGTTACATGTTTTGGTCTTTCTGGGATGGCCAGTTTCCACCCTCCTTCTCTATGAATGTGGGCATTCTCTCCACATCCCCAAACCCACTGTCCACACCTCCAAATCATGCTGTTGGACTATCTAGGGTGACCCAATGCTCCTAGGCAAACAGAGGCACACCTATCAGGCATGAAATTCCAAGGACCCGGAGATTACCTTCCAGAGGCCAAAGGCAGAGGCCAGACCTTCTCTTTAGTTAATACTAAATTCTTTACTATACGCCCTGACTCCAGCAAGGCTTCCCTGGTGGCTCAGAGGTTAAAGTGTCTGCCTGCAACGTGGGAGACCTGGGTTCGATCCCTGGGTCGGGAAGATTCCCTGGAGAAGGAAAAGGCAACCCGTTGCAGTATTCTTGCCTGGAGAATCCCATGGATGGAGGAGCCTGGTGGGCTGCAGTCCACAGGGGCACAAACATTTGGACACGACTGAGCGACTTCACTTTCACTGACTTCAGTATACTGTTAATATTTACTGTATTTCAAACAAATGCAATGCAAAGCAACTCTTTATTGGGTAACTTGTGACAAGCTGCTTTCTTTATACACATTTCACAGAAGAAACAGCCATGAAACAGCTTTAAAAAAGCCTTCCTATCCAAGTATATCTGTAATATCCAAGTATATTTCTTTATAGCAGCTCAGGAGAAAGCCTCATGTAATGTTCTCTTTGTTGTTGTATCTTTTATATTTGTGGCAGCAGTGGGAGATGGCTGGGTCTAGCTTCACACTGACATTTATGTGGCTACACTGGGTCTGGGCAGTGGGAGATGGATAATGACCTTGGCAGGGCTTCTGGGGTGAGGATGTGGCCAGGCTGACAGATGTAAGATGTGGCATGAACAGTTTTTCAGGTGGCACAGTGGTAAGGAATCTTCCTGCCCGTGCAGGAGACGGAGGAGACGTGGGTTGGATCCCTGGATTGGCAGATCCCCTGGAGGAGGAAATAGCAACCCACTCCAGTATCCTTGCCTGGAGAATCCCATGGTCAGAGGAGCCTGGTGGGCTGCATAGTCCAAGGAGTCACAAAGAGCCAGACAGGACTGAGTGAGCATGTGTACACATGAATAGGGGCAGGGCTGCTGCTGCCTTGACCGGAAGGATCAGGACAGAGCTGCTTGGAATATGGGTTTGGGAGGTGGTTGTAGATTGGGTTTAGATCTGGAGCAGTTAGAGAGCAGCTCGGCACCTGGTGAGTCAGCAGGGGTCAGGGCCAGAGCAGGGGAGGAGGCAGACTTTCATGTGGAGTGGGAGGGAGCACTGGTGGCTTCAGTGGTGAGTAGCAGTGTGTACACAGTGCTGTATAGCATGTGTACACAGTGGTGTATAGTGGTGTTACACACGGATAATCATGATGATGTGATCACTCATCTAGAGCCAGACATCCTGGAATGTGAAGTCAAGTGGGCCT
>SJYA01011384.1:0-12702 GCA_006410615.1 Neotragus moschatus
TCTATTTTCCTAGAAGAAATTTGGGGTTCATAGAACTATAGCACCTTTTACTAGGCCGTGCAGTTAGTAAGTGACAGAACCTGATCTTAAATTGAAGTCAAATTCCACTGGTGTTCTGCTTATCTAAATAACGACTATGACAATGAGAAGGAATATTGATTGACCATTGAAACATTAGATGTTACATAGGTTTGGAAAACAGATCAACTATTAGCCTAGTCCTATATTTCCCACATTATTTTGTGGGGGGAAATAGTGTGCAAATAATATAATGGCTGGCACTCAAAAATGGAAAGTAGATAGGGTTACTGAAGCCGTTGGAACACCTTTTCAGGAGAAAAAAGGCATTAGTATATGAAATATTATTTTTTCTGTTGGTAAGATAATCTGACTGTGAAAGCAATGAATCAAGTCACAGTATCCAGATTCCACCAGTATCAGTTAAATAAATTAAAAATCTCTTAACTCCCTGAATAAGCTTCTCAAGTTGATTTGACTGCCTTTATAGGTCTATCTGCAAGGTAAGATTATAATGTTCATATTTACATATATAAGTATGCAGGCCTGCATGAAAGTTACTTTCTATTCAGTTCAGTTCAGTTCAGTCAGTCACTCCTGTGCAACGTTTTGTGACTCCATAGACTGAAGCATGCCAGGCTTCCCTGTCCATTACCAACTCCTGGAGCTTACTCAAACTAATGTCTATTGAGTTGGTGATGCCATCCAACCGTCTCATCCTCCATCTCTTTCCTCGCTTTCAATCATTCCCAGCATCAGGGTCTTTTCCAAAGAGTCAGTTCACATCAGGTGGCCAAAATTTTGGAGTTTCACCTTCAACATTAGTCCTTCCAATGAATATTAAGGACTGATTTCCTTTAGGATGGACTGGTTGGATCTCCAAGGGACTTTCAAGAGTCTTCTCCAACACCACAGTTAAAAGCATCGATCCTTTGGTGTTCAGCTTTCTTTATAGTCCAACTCTCACATCCATACATGACCACTGGATAAAAAGTAGCTTTGACTAGATGGACCTTTGTTGACAAAGTAATGTCTCTGCTTTTGAATATGCTGTCTAGATTGGCCATATCTTTTCTTCCAAAGAGTAAATGTCTTTTAATTTTATGGCTGCAGTCACCATCTGCTGTGATTTTGGAGCCCACAGAAATAAAATCTCTCACTCTTTCCATTGTTTCTCCATCTACTTGCCATGAAGTGATGAGACCAGATGCCATGATCTTAGTTTTCTGAATGTTGAGCTTTAAGCCAACTTTTTCACTCTCCTCTTTCACTTTCATCAAGAGACTTTTTAGTTCCTCTTCACTTTCTGCCATAAGGGTGGTGTCATCTGCACATAAGAGGTTATTAGTATTTCTCCCGGCAATCTTGATTCCAGCTTGTGTTTCTTCCAGTCCAGCATTTCTCATGATAAAATCTGTGTATAAGTTAAATAAGCAGGATAACAATATATAGCCTTGATGTACTCCTTTCCTGACCTGGAACCAGTCTATTCCATGTCCAGTTCTAACTGTTGCTTCTGTAGTTTCTATTATAAACTGGTTAGTTAGTGCAGTATTTATGTAGCACCACATTAATTGTTCTGAGTTTGATTAATTGAGGTGAGAAATGGGTATCTTTGATAAGCTGAGCTATCCTTAGTTGTGCTATTCAAAATAGGTTCTCAGCTTCTCCACCTAGGTGGAGACACTTGAGAAAAAGTCAATTCACCCTCTTTTGCCCCCATATCCCCTCTCCAGGATCACCTTCATCCTTATGTATTAGTAGCAGCCATGCTGAGGGACTTGTAATACAAAAAGCCATGCTCAATCTCAGCTCTGGCCTTCACATGTACTATTTCTACTCGTCAATTCTTTTATTTTTATTCAGAAATTCTAGTCATTGCCTCTTCCAAGAAAATGCCTTTGACCTTGGACTTTGACCTATGTGGGTTAAACCTTTCAGCCATGTGTTTTCAGTCACTTTGTGCATAATATAGCAGTCACTGTGTATAATTTTAAATGTCTGTTAGCACTATTATCTCCATGAACACAGGCATAACCTTAATCATCTTTGAATCCCAAAACTGTACTTTGTCATTTAGTGGATAACAGTAATATTCTGTTGAATATATTATTAATTGGGAACCCCTAGATCCTGAGAGTGTAACAGGCAGGAAAGCCAGGGGTCTCCAAACGGAGGAAATAGCCTGCAAGTGTCAAATATTTTTATCTCTTAAGCGGCAGGAGGAAGCAAACTAGTGATATTTTTTCCTTCTCTATACAAATTTAAAAGGAGTTTTCTCTTAAAATACTGTGTTGCCATAATGACACCTGGTTTCACCTGCAGTTAACTATGCTCAAACCTAGAGATAACCAATGCATTTCTCTTATGGAAATGTTTATCTTAAGATATGCTAATGTGCTATGCATTTACCCCAAACTGTTTTCAAGATGGTTCTGCCTTTTGATTCAGAACCTACTTGACAAACCAGTATGTTATACTCAGATATTGTTCCCCTAATCTATGTAAATGAAACTATCTGTGTGGTAATCTCGCCTTCTTCAAGATTCAAGTTAATCATTTTATGGCCCAGGATGAACCATTTGGTGCCAAGATTATTCCAAAATGCATTTTATGGGTGAGGGGCCTGGTGCCATTTTGAGTTTTAAGACATTCCTTTATTTCATTAACAGATTGCTAGTGACTATATAACATCCAGCTGAAGACTAGCAGGGGGGCACTTTCTGCCCCCTTCTGTTGCCTAGGTCAGAAGCTTTTTCTATCTCTTTTACACTTTAATAAAACTTTATTACACAAAAGCTCTGAGTGATCAAGCTTTGTCTCTGGTCCCAGATTGAATTCTTCTCCTCAGCCGGCCAAGAATCCCAGTGTCATGATTCAACAACAACCTTTCAATTCTAGCATAAACTGTGTAGTATTTTGCCCAATGCTGAGTCCCTAAAGACTAGTAACTTATTGAATTCTTAGTAAATATTTATTGAATAAATAATCAGATATTACATCTATGGTTGTATCGAAAGAAAAGATTAGAGGTTATTTTTATCTCTAAGCCTTTGTAATCAAAGAGTAATCAGCATTCTTGGTCTCCAATTTTTATTAGAGCTAAAACTATTTATATTTTTGCTTGCTATAGTCCTTTCCTAGAGAGAACCTGTTCATTTTTTAAAACAATGAAACATATGCAAGTCTACTCCAGAGTTACCAGAAAAAACAAAATCATTGAATGACAGAAACGGACAATCAGACCCGAATACAGGGACAGAAGATTGAATAAAAATATGGCAAAATGCCCAGACAAATCTCAGTTTACGACAGAAATGAATTGTTCTATTTTTCTTTCTCATGTATATCTCAGTGGTAGGTGAAGAGGGTATGAATAGATTGGTTTGCACACTCTGGAATGAAATTGTTCAATTATTTAGGAGGTCTGTCATGAGGTAATTGGTTACAAATGCAGACAACACAAATGCTTACACATGTATTGTAAGCATATGTAAATGCAGATGTAGATAAAAGACATTGCTAATATGCACAGAAAGGAAAATAATTAAGAAATTTATAAGGGTCACTCTGTAATTCTAATATTAAAACTAATCTTTTGTTCATTTTAAGATATTCCTCTAATAGATTTTCCTGCATTTTTAATGATAAGAGATGATGTGCTCAAGTTTACAAAGCAGAAAAAAGGTGAATGGAACATTTTTAACTCTCGGGAATCTATCCAAAGCGGTGGCTCATGTTTAGAGGCTGTATTTCCTGTTCATAAACAGTTGAAAGGTGGCTTGTACTTAACCATTTCACACCACCGCTATGTGGGTCTTTTCCCAAATTTCATTCACATCTTGCAGTTGGCAATGCTATAGGAACACTACCTAGACTGTATTTACTGAATAGATTGATTCAAACTGAGCTCTTGGACCTGTTTCAGAAACCTCTATTGACATCCTTAGTTGACCTCTTCTTCTGGTGATTCTCATTGCCTCATTCTCCTCAGCAACATCATTGACAGAAAAGTCATCTACTTCCAAAATATATTCTTTCAAATTCCATTTTTATTTCCCCTCCCCTGCCTATATCTATTGGTCTCTAAGTGACTTTTTCTTCTTACAATTAATATTTGGGAGGATGATAGAATTTGTAGGAATATATCACATAGACCTAGTTTTGTAAGCCTGAACAAGTTACATTTTAAAGTTCATGGTCTTTAGCTACATACACTTAAAAAATATTAGATCAATCTTTCTGGTACAGAGTACTAAGTGTCTACACTTATGTCTCCCCCATATACTGTTACTAATATTAATGATAACAATAATTAGCTGCTCATTGTATTCCAAGAATTGTGCTAACCTATTTCCATGACTCATTTCTTGTAGTCAGGACAACAAAGTTGATAGTTATCATCATTACCCTCACTTTGCACACTTGAAACTAGGCTTAGAGAAGGTAAAACTGCAATATCTCAGAGGTTACTGATTTTTCTGAAATCTGAATCCAGACTGCTTGACCAAATGTTCCACCCTCTAAATCACCATAATATGGGGCCTTTTTTATTTGGTCTAGTCAAAGCTGAATTTAGAAAAGGCAGAGGAACCAGAGAGATAAAATTGCCAATATCCATTGGATCATAGAAAAAGCAAAAGAGTTCCAGGAAAACAATTACTTCTACTTTATTGACTACACTAAAGCCTTTGGCTGTGTGAATCACAACAAACTGTGAAAAATTCTTAAAGAAATGGGAAAACCAAAACACCTTACTTGCTTCCTGAGAAGTCTGTATTCAGGTCAAGAACCAACAGTTAGAACCAAACATGGACAATAGACTGGTTCCAAATAGGGAAAGAAGTTCCACAAGGCTGTAAAATGTCACCCTGTTTATTTAACTTCTATGCAGAGTTCATCATGCAAAATGCCAGGCTGGATGAAGCACAAGCTGGAATCAAGTCTGCTGGAAGAAATATAAATCACCTAAGATAAGCAAATGACACCACCCTCATGGCAAAAAGTGAAGAAGAACTAAAGAGCCTCTTGATGAAGGCGAAAGAGGACAGAGAAAAAGCTGGCTTAAAATTCAACATTCGAAAAACTAAGATTATGGCATCCAGTCCCATCACTTCATGGCAAGGGGAAACAATGAGAGACTTTATTTTGGGGGGGCTCCAAAATCACTGCAGATGGTGACTGCAGCCATGAAGTTAAAAGATACCGTCTCCTTGGAAGAAAAGTTATGACAAACCTAGACAGCATATTAAAAAAACAGAGACATTACTTTACCAACAAAGTCTGTCTGGTCAAAGCTTTTTTTTTTTTTTTTTTTTTTTGTAGTCATATATAGATGTGAGACTTGGACCATAAAGAAAGCTGAGTGCCAAAGAATTGGTTCTTTTGAACTGTGGTGTCAGAGAAGACTCTTGAGAGTCCCTTGGATGGCAAGGAGATCAAACCAGTCAATTTTAAAGGACATCAGTCCTGAATATTGATTGGACGCACTGATGATGAAGATGAAGCTCAAATACTTTGGCCACCTGATGCAATGAACTGACTCCTTAGAAATGACCCTGATGCTGGAAAAGATTGAAAGCAGGAGGAGAAGGGGATGACAGAGGATGAGATGGTTGAATGGCATAGCCAGCTGGATGGACATGAATTTGAGCAAGCTCTGGGAGATGGTGATGGATAAGGAAGTCTGGAGTGCTGCAGTCCATGAGGTCACAAAGAGCCAATCATTACTGAGCAACTGAACTGAAATGAACTGAACTGGGTCACCATTATGAACTCTTCTTGATGGTGAGTTTTGTTACATAATTTACGTAGCTAGGAGCCTAGTTCAATTATTAAGGTTATAAACCCATGTATAATGTTGATGACATTTAAAAAATAAAAATATATGATTGTTTATATGTGTGTCTTACTTTTTCTCTTCATTTCATGCTGTGATTAGGACACCTTATATATATATATGTGTGTGTGTGTGTGTGTGTGTGTGTGTATACATATATGTATATATACATACATATGCATACACATACAAACACATGGAGAATATGGTGTTCTAGAGGAAAAAACAAATTTTTAATCATCATTGATTTATGTTTACATTTACTCATATTTATGCTTACTCTTTTTAAATATAAAATATAGCTCATTGACCAAAAGGAACAGTCCATGTTCTCAATGAATCATACAGCCTTGTTAAAACTTTCCTTCATATGGAAAAATGACCCTGCCTCCAGGAGAACATATTAAGGAAGATATATCCTTAGAGTATTTCATTACAATTGAACTAAGTATTAAAAGTGCTAAATTTATTATATTATTTTGGATAAATATCAGTTAGAATAAGGGTTTTTCCCCCCAAGAAAAGTAATTTATAAGTTTATTTTCCACATTTTCAGTGAGAAGCCCTCCTAGAACTATAGATAAGAGTATCCCAAGCATTTTGATGTTATATCTTTATTTTTATGATTAAGATCATTTAACTAAATTTACTCCACCTAATGACAAATATACACTATGAAGACAATTTAGGAGATTGCTAAATAATTTTTTAATGTAAAAAATAATTTTTATCAATGGTAAAAAAAATAACATTGTCTTTAAAAGATAGAATATTGTTTTTCTCTCATAGAAAGTAAGTCCAATGGTAAGTCATACAGCTAATGTGCCACTCATTGGTACCATGTACCAAATTTCTTCTAACATGTCTTAGCATTTGGCTGCTTGCACTCTATCTGTTGTACTATGGAGCATAGAGATGACAATGCTTTTTCTTTTTGAAGGCTTATCTCTATATCTCTATAATGCCTGTTATTAGTCACAGTAATCTAGAGAAAAACAATCAATAGGACACACACATATTTATGTATATATGGGTTAAGGTGTAGAGTTTTAAGAAAACATGATCCACTGGAGAAAGGAATGGCAAATTACTTCAGCATTATTGCCTTCAATACCCCATGAATAGCATGAGAAGCAAAAACATATTACCCTGAAAGATGAACTCCTGAGGTCCATAGGTACCCAGTATGCTACTGGAGAAGAGCGAGAAATAGCTCCAGAAGAAATGAAGAGGCTGAGTCAAAGCAAAAACAAAGCCCAGTTGTGGATGTTTCTAGTGGTGAAAGTCTGATGCTATAAAAAACAATATTGCATAGGAACTTGGCATGTTATGTCTATGAATCAAGGTGAATTCAGTTAATTTCAGTTCAGTTCAATCGTTCAGTTTTGTCAGACTCTTTGCAACTCCATTTAAAGCAGCATCCCAGGCTTCCCTGTCCATCACCAACTCCTGGAACTTACTCAGATTCATCATGTTCATCAAGTTGGTGATGTCATCCTACCATCTCATCCTCTGTTGTCCCCTTCTCCTCCTGCCTTCAATCTTTCCCAGGATCAGGGTCTTTTCTAAGGAGTCAGTTCTTCACAACAGGTGGCCACAGTATTGGAACTTCAGTTTCAGTATCAGTCCTTCCAATGAGTATTCAGAACTGATTTAGGATTGAAGGTTTTAGGATTGACTGGTTTTATCTCCTTGTAGTGCAAGTGGCTCTCAAGAACCTTCTCCAACACCACAGTTCAAATCCATCAATCCTTCAGCACTCAGCTTTTGTTATGGTCCAACTCTTACATCCATCCATACCACTAGAAAAACCACAGGTTCGACCATGTGGACCTTTGTCAACAAAGTAATTTTTAATTGAAAGTGGTCAAAGAGGAGATGGTGAGAGTGTACATAGACATTTCAGAAATCAGTGAACTAAAGAACTAAAATAGAATGGGATGGGCAAATTTAATTCAGACAACCAATAATATCTATTCCTATGGGAAAGACTCCCTTAGAAGAAATGGAGTATGCCTGATAGTCAATAAAAGAGTCTGAAATGCAGTACTTGGATGCATTCTCAAAATGACAGAATGATCACTGTTTGTTTCTGAGGCAAACCATTCATTATCACAGTCATCCAAGTCTATGCCCAAATTACTAAAGCCAAAGAAGCCGAAGTTGAATTGTTCTATGAAGACCTACAAGACCTAGAAACAGCACTAAAAAAAAGATGTCCTTTTCATCTTTGGGGACTGGAATGCAAAAGTAGGAAGTCAAGAGATACCTAGAGTAACAGGCAAGTTTGACCTTGGAATAAAAAATAAAGTAGGGCAAGGCTAACACTATATATATATATATCATGTTCCCTGGTGGCTCAGTGATAAAAAATCAACCTGTCAATCCACTTGTCAATTAGGAGATGGGGATTTGATTCTTGGGTCAAAAATATCCCTGAAGAAGAAATGGCAATATCTCTTCTTCAATATTTTGCATGATGTACTTCGTGTTTGTGTGTGTGCTTTTTTGCTGTATGTGATGCTCATACGTCATGTGCAACAAATAAATGAGCCAGAAAGTGAAGGAATTCACCAATTAAATAAGGTCTATTTTAATGTACATAACTGGATAGATTTGCATTACATTTTATTTGCTCCTCCTTCACAAAAGGGGAAAAATTAGTTTTGAGAAATTAGTTATATTTAGAAATTCTGGACTCTGAAGAAGAAAATATTTTCTTCTATTCAACTTATTACTCATTAAAATGCTTTAGGCAGAAAATAATTTTCTGTGATTCTCCTGGAACATTTACAGCTTTAAATACAGATCAGCTAGAAGGGAAAAAAGAAAGGCAAATTTGATATCAATAAAAATCTATATCTCATCATTGCTGATATTAAATACATTTACATTCATTATACATTTATGTTCATATAAGCATATGTCCCTCTCATTATAATCCCTTTGCTCTATACGCTTAAGAAAAATTTGAATATTATCACTATTTTACATTTGATGTTATTTAAATGTTTTACCTGAAACTGTCATGTAGGCAATCTGTTAAAAATGAAAATATGACAAATTATTTTCATATTTTCTCAACTGTAATAAGCTGTCATATAGTTTCCAGTTTAGTATATAAAGCTCTTATAGAAATCATGAAATCTTTAAATTAGTAACATTGTATTATCTTGTTCAGTGATTATGCCTCCTAGTTTTATACTTGATGAGAGACCTGAATTTCTGAGAACTTCAGTCAGACAAGGTCAAATATCAGTTATTAAATTGAATTATCATTGTTAACTAGAGTTTGGAACAAAGACACCTGCCTCCAAATAATGTATTACACTTCTCCTCTCCCTATGAATGATTCCATGAAGAACTATAAGACCTAGACCTAACACCAAAAAAAGATGTCCTTTTCATCATAGAAGACTGGAATGCAAAGTAAGAAGTCAAGAGGTACCTGGACTAACAGCCAAGTTTGGCCTTGGAGTACAAAATGAAACAGGATGAAGGCTAACAAACTTTTTCCAAGAGAACGCACTGGTCATAGCAAACACACTCTTCCAAAAACACAAAAGACTCTACACATGGACATCACCAGATGGTCAACACTGAAATCAGACTGATTATGTTCTTTGCAGCCAAAGATGGAGAAGCTCAATACAGTCAGCAAAAACAGACTGGGAACTGACTATTGCTCAGACCATGAACTCATTGTAAAATTCAGACTCAAATTGAAGAAAGTAGGGAAAACCACTAGGTCATTCAAGTATGACCTACATCAAATTCCTTTATGATTATACAGTGGAAGTGACAAATAGATTCAAGGGATTTGATGTGACAGACAGAGTGCTGTTTATGGATGGAGATTCATGACATTGTACAGGAAGTGGTGATCAAAGCCATCCCCAAGAAAAATAAATGTAAAAATGCAAAATGGTTGTCTGAGGAGGTCTTACAAATACCTGAGAAGAGAGGTGAAAGGCAAAGGAAATCTATACCCATCTGATAGTTCGCAACTCCATGGTCTTGTAGCCCATGAGGCTCTTCTATCTGTCAGATTTCCCAGGCAAGAATACTAGAGTGGGTTGCCATTTCCTTCTGCAGGGTATCTTCCTGATTCAGGGATCTAACCTGCATCTCCTGCATTGGCAGGTGGAATTTTTATTGCTGAGCCACCAGAATCCCTAGATGAGGTTGGCGCTAAGGACTGCTACATTTATAAACTATGCTGCTGCTGCTGCTAAGTTGCTTCAGTCGTGTCTGACTCTGTGCGACCCCAGAGATGGCAGCCCACCAGGCTCTCCCGTCCCTGGGATTCTCCAGACAAGAACACTGGAGTGGGTTGCCATTTCCTTCTCCAATGCATGAAAGTGAAAAATGAAAGTGAAGTCGCTCAGTCGTGTCCGACTCTTAAGTGACACCATGGACTGCAGCCTACCAGGCCCTTCCGTCCATGGGATTTTCCAGGCAAGAGTACTGGAGTGGGGTGCCATTTAGAATATTTTCTATGGAAGAAATCTTGCAGGCAAGTTATTAATAATTTCACGTTTATTTAATAAAAGTTATTTTAATTGTTTATATAAGGGAATCAGTTCAGTTCAGTCGCTCAGTCGTGTCAAACTCTTTGCGACCCCATGAATCGCAGCACATCAGGCCTCCCTGTCCATCACTAACTCCCAGAGTTCACTCAGACTCACGTCCACTGAGTCAGTGATGCCATCCAGCCATCTCATCCTCTGTTGTCCCCTTCTCCTCCTGCCCCCAATCCCTCCCAGCATCAGAGTCTTTTCCAGTGAGTCAACTCTTCGCATGAGGTGGCCAAAGTACTGGAGCTTCAGCTTTAGCATCATTCCTTCCAAAGAAATCCCAGGGTTGATCTCCTTCAGAATGGACTGGTTGGATCTCCTTGCAGTCCAAGGGACTCTCAAGAGTCTTCTCCAACACCACAGTTCAAAAGCATCAATTCTTCAGCACTCAGCCTTCTACACAGTCCAACTCTCACATCCATACATGACTACCGGAAAAATCATAGCCTTGACTAGATGGACCTTAGTCGGCAAAGCAATGTCTCTGCTTTTGAATATGCTATCTAGGTGGATCATAACTTTTCTTCCAAGAAGTAAGTGTCTTTTAATTTCATTGCTGCAGTCACCATCTGCAGTGATTTTGGAGCCCAGAAAAATAAAGTCTGACACTGTTTCCACTGTTTCCCCTCTATTTCCCATCAATATATTAAAATTAATACCTAGAACAATTAAAAAGGGAGGAGAAATCTGTCACTAGATTAAAATAAAGATTTGGAAAAAATGATGATAATGATAAGGAGATAAAGTAAGAATATGATAAATGCAATTCTAAGCATCTTTATAAAATATAAGATAAACATTCCACGGATGATAGAAAAATAAAAACTAAATATCTATAAGACACTTAAGCTTTCTCACTTTTTGTTTCCTCAATTAATGACAGCTATAACATAGAGTCTTCCATTGGGCCATGAAGATTGTCTACTCTGAGTCAATCTACCATGTCTCACACCTTATATTAACCATGATTTTGTTCCTGTTATAATTGACAAACAAAACTAAAATAAATAAGGACATACATGTTATTAATTTAGCCATAAAACTAATGTCAAGTGATCAAAGTATGCTGTCAAGCTAAGTTTCCCTCTCTTTTCTTGTCTCACCACTCTATCTCATCCTACTAAGACTTATGTATCACACATTTGGGAAGAATATGACTTAACTTGTATGTCAGCTCTGTTCCTACATCAGTAGTCTGTTGGAGTAATAAAGCATGACCTTGTATAATGATTTCAACCTTGCATTTGGGAAGTGCATTGAGGGTTACCAGGCAGACTGTTTTACCAAGTGTAGAGAGGTTGAGAAGAAATATTTTCTTGGTCAAAAGATAAATACCTCATAAAGACTTGTGATAAGCAAATTAGGCATATAGAATTTAACTGTTGAAGGGGTGTGGGCAGGGCATGAATAGCATTTGCCACAAATATCGCCTTTAAAGTCCCCCTAGCACTGCACATTTAACTTCTATGCTGATTGACCCCGCTTGTTTAACTTCTATTCATCAGTTCAGTTCAGTTCAGTCGCTCAGTCTTGTCCGACTCTTTGCGACCCCATGAATCGCAGCACGCCAGGCCTCCCTGTCTATCACCAACTCCCGGAGTTCACTCAGACTCAGGCCCATCGAGTCAGTGATGCCATCCAGCCATCTCATCCTCGGTCGTCCCCTTCTCCTCCTGCCCCTAGTCCCTCCCAGCATGCAAAATGTTGGGCTGAATGAGGCACAAGCTGGATCCAAGATTGCTGGGGGAAATATCAATAACCTCAGATATGGAGATGACAACACCCTTATGGCAGAAAGTCAAGAGGAACTAAAAAAACTCTTGATGAAGGTGAAAGACAAGAGCGAATGTGATGGCTTAAAGTTCAACNGCAAAATGTTGGGCTGAATGAGGCACAAGCTGGATCCAAGATTGCTGGGGGAAATATCAATAACCTCAGATATGGAGATGACAACACCCTTATGGCAGAAAGTCAAGAGGAACTAAAAAAACTCTTGATGAAGGTGAAAGACAAGAGCGAATGTGATGGCTTAAAGTTCAACATTCAAATAACAAAGATCAAGGCATCTGGTCCCATCAGTTTAGTTCAGTTCAGTTCAGTCACTCAGTCGTGTCAAACTCTTTGCAGCCCCATGAATTGCAGCACGCCAGGCCTCCCTGTCCATCACCAACACCTGGAGTTCACTCAAACTCACGTTCTTCGAGTCAGTGATGCCATCCAGCCATCTCATCCTCTATTGTCCCCTTCTCTTCCTGCCCCCAATCCTTC
>SJYA01011385.1:0-12687 GCA_006410615.1 Neotragus moschatus
CGTGCTGCAATTCATGGGGTCGCAAAGAGTCGGACACGACTGAGCAACTGAACTGAACTGAACTGAAACGTAAGTTTTGGAGTGAAATCAGCTCTAAACCCACACTTGGGACCCCTCACAGAGGTACCTGAATTTGTGAGAAAACCACTTTTGTCCAAGCTTGCAGCCAGGAGAGTAGATAGGCACTTTGGCTCCTTGGCTATTTTAACCTCTGTGGCCTTTAAGTAAGATGGAGATGTCTGAGTTCCTTATTTCCCACAAAAGAATAACACCGTAAAAATTTTCTTGAGAAAAATTCACATAACACAAATACATGAAGCTTTTTAAAATCCTGTTTAATCCTGTCATAATCATTATCAGTTATGGAATCTAAAGGGCTGAGCCTCAAAATACTCAGCTAGATAATACCAGTGACCTTGATAAGCAGTCTTTGTTGAATGTCCGTAGCCATTATTTGAAATATTAAATAACCTTTCAGGAGTATTACAAAAAGCTGTATTTAGCTGGGAGGTAATCTTGGCGCCATTTCTCAGTGCCTCTTGGGTAATGGGTCCCAAGCAGGAATACAAAGCTGTGTCCTATTTAACCTCTGTTCCCAGACCTAAAGATGTTTTGCTATGACATTAATACCCAGGCAAGTTGATTTTTCACGAAGCAATGTATAAGCAATTTCAACACATTCATGTATTCTCCAATATGAAAACCAGTTCCTAGACTAATGGGAGATCTTTGCACTGAAAGTAAGAGTCCAGTGCTGTGCATTCTGTGTGAACTGCACAATCTGAGTCATTTGAGAAAATGAGAACATGCTTCTCATGCCAGGAAAAATCATGCATGTTTTATCCTGTCGTAGTCACAAAGTGTTGGGTAGGCCAAACAGTTCGTTTAGGGTTTCCCATACTATCTCACTGAAAAACTCAAACTTTGGGCCACCATAGTTACTATGTGATGAGGGTTACCTGAAGGAGATGGGAATCCTTCCAAGCAAGTGTTAACTAACATCCAGAAAGCAGCCTAAAAATGCTCAAGCCTAGCCGGATTTTTACAGGATATTCTGAGGGAATTGATGGTTGCCAGATTTATACATAACCTCATGTGCCAGAAATTTAGTTTTGTGTCTCCTCTGCTGCTGTTCAGTTGCTGTTGTGTCCAACTCTTTGCGACCTGAGAGGCTGCAGCACACCAGCCTGCCCTGTCGTTTACTATTCCCAGAGTTTGCTCAAATTCATGTCCACTGAGTCAGTGATGCCATCCAACCATCTTATCTTCTGTCATCCCCTTCTCCTCCTGCCCTCAATCTTTCCCACCATCAGGGTCTTTTCCAATGAGCTGGTTCTTTACACCAGGTGGCCAAAGTGTTGGAGCTTCAGCATCAGTCCTTCTGATGAATATCAGTGTTGATTTCCTTTAGGATTGACTGGTTTGGTCTCCTTGCTGTCCAAGGAGCTCTCAAAATAGGTAAGGAGAAAACAACAATAAGAAAGGATTTTGCCCTGAACTGTAGGCTCTTTCCAAGTATTTTATTATTTGTCTAATATTCCTGTACACATGACTAGCTACAGAGCCCATAGCTAAGATGCCTTCATGCAACAGTATTAACTACTTATCAAAAGAGGGGTTCCATTTTGGCTTTGAAATAACATGGAAGACCAGTGGCAAATTGAATAACTTGCCTGAAAGATGGAAGGAATTTTGCATTTAGATACTCAAAGATGACAAATTGGGCAAACTTGTTTAACTGTTATGGCATTTCAAAGAAGTGGGCCAAAGTGGAGTGACCCAGGGCCCTTGGTAGACCCAGGCATGGGGACAAAGGGAAGAAACCAGGTACTGAGAATTTCAATAAGGGGTATCAGGCTTGGCTGCCAGCTTTCAAACAAGAAAAGTGTGCACAGTAGAGAGTGGCCTCTCGAGGAAGCTGCCTGTTCTGGATGCTTTCTGAGACAGACAGCTCCAAAGCAGACAGGTGGGGAGATGGTGCAAGAGAGATATATTCATAATAAGCAAAGATAAGAAAGTTTTGCATTATGATCACTTACCAAAAATACAGCATTATTTAAGGACTCTCTTGCGTTCTGTTGTCTCTAATAATTTTCCAGGGATGCTGTGACACGTGTGATGTGAAGGTGTTAGTTGCTCAGTTGTGTCTGACTCTTTAGGACCCCATGCCTCTGTCCATAGAATTCTTCAGAATGCTGGAGTGGGTGGTCCTTCCCTTCTCTGGGGATCTTCCCAAGCCAGGGATTGAACCTGGGTCTCCTGTGTTGTAGGCAGATTCTTTGTCATCTGAGACACCAGGAAAGCCATGTGAATGCCCATTTATTGGGAGGAAACTGACATTAAGTAAATTTCTCAAGGGCCCCTTGCTATTACAGAAGAAAGAAAGATCTAGACTTTCTGCCCCAAGGAAGGATTCTGCCCTCCCCTTGGGCTGCTTCTCACATTTGCAAAACCAATAATATCGCAATCCTGCAGGCTGCTGTTGGAAAACTAAATGCCTGGTGAAATAAATGTTTAGTGCAGTGTATGTGACTATTTCTCTTTTTCTTGGAGACCATTTCAGGTTGTAAGTGCGATCTGAGATGCTCATCAAACCATAAAAGGACAAGAATCCATTCACAGAACAGAGGTAAAGAGATGGACTGGAGGCAGACATGGACTCCTGAGCTGATGAGATCATTAGATACATCTGCTATGGGTTAGCACACCTGGGTTGGTCAACTCAAGGGACATGAGCTGGTCCAGGGGAGCAATGGCAATGTGGCTTTGGTCACAAGATACTTTATGGGTTATTTTATGAGTTGGGGTACCATGTGTAGAGTAAAACTATGGCTACACCAAGCACATTTTTAAGAGAAGTAGTGCTTATTTGGGGGGAATCCACAAGGACTGTCTTAAAGATCCTAAACTGTAACCTTCAGCCCTATGGAGAGAAATGACACAATCAAATAGACTCTATGTAGGGGTTAGAAAAATATTCAAGGATTGAGGTTTCAAAGCAACAGAGAGAGGTAATTGTAGCACTGAATTATATCACTGCCATGATACTTTTCTGTTGTTCAGTCACTAAGTCATGTCTGATTCAGCAACTCCATGGGCTGTAAGATGCCCGTCTTCCCTGACCTTCACCATTTCCTGGAGTTTGCTCAAACTCATGTCCATTGAGTCAGTGATGCCATCCAACCATCTCATCAGGTGCACAAAGTATTGGAGTTTCAGCTTCAGCATCAGTCCTTCCAATGTATATTCAGGGTTGATTTCCTTTAGGATTGACTGGTTTGACCTCCTTGCTATCCAAGGGATTCTCAGGAGTCTTCTCCAGCACCACTGCTTGAAAGAAAAACTATTTGTGTTGGACTTTTATCAACTTCTAGGCATTTTGAGTTAGGCTTTAGGTGTGTTAAGAACGCTCCTTCTTTCTCTCCTGTAGAATCTCCTTAGGATTGAGTGGGGTGAGGTATCCTTGATTCCCCCATGAAGCTAAGAGAGCATATGATTCTAAGAATTAAGTATGAGACTTGGAAAGTGATTTGGGATGACAAATTAAGCAATGGAAACAGAACCTGATTCACATAAGTCATCAGTCTTGGAACAGATCAATCTTTGTGTTGTATTTGTGTATGAGCTGAGCTGCTCATAATATAGCCCAGAGGCCAGCACACAGTGAGGACTGTGGGCTTTCCAAGCGGAAATCAGAGAGAACTCTGGGAACAACTATAGAGCTATGATGGAGAAACATGGGGGAGAGAAAGGGAGAGGAGAATAGGGCAGAGTGAGGCACACGTACGTAAGGGATATGGACAGTACTGTCCAAGGCTTGGAACAAAGATCCATCCTAATCCAGAATCATTCATCAGGCAGTCAGGAAAGGCACCAGGAATCAGGAGACCTACTCTCTTCTCTTCTGTACTTTGGAGCAAGTTACAGTACTTTGAGTCTCAGCGTTTTCATCTCCAAATGAGAAGATCAGGTGATGATTATTTCCTATTTAGTTGTTGAACATATTATGCTATAACTCAACATTTTCTTAAAGAGATTGTGTATTAGTCAGCTCTGTTTGCAATAATGTAGTGTAACAAATAGCTCCTAATTTGAAAAACATTTATCCTTCTTGATTTTGAGTTTCCTGGCTGGCTGAATGTTGGCTGACCTCAGAAGGTTAGGCTGCACTGGGCTTGCCTCTGCTTATCAGATTGGGCCACATTGGTCCCACTCATCTGTACATTTCTCAGGAAGAGAATAATGATGGACTGACCACAATTTAGTATCCTGAGTCTGCAAATTTAATAACTGATCCTCCCATAAGCTTATTTTAATAGATTTTAAAGTTAAGAAAGGAAAGAATAGTTTGTGTAGATATTGCCAAGCCATTAGGAGAAAGAAAGAAAAGGCAGTAGTTTTTCTCTGATAAAATTTAATACATGGTTTCTTATCTTAAGGAAACCTCAATCTATGCAAAGTCAAAGTATTTTATTCCTTCATTCAGTTCATCTAAATTCTCAATGGAAATATTAGGTTAATAGACAAAAAGCTTAACACAAAAACCTATGTATCAACTTTGTAAAGTGAATAGGAATATAAGCACGATACAGAGCCACTGAAAATCTGGGAAAATAATTAAAACATTGAGGTGTTTCATGCTGTCCTCACCTGTAATCAAGAGAATGGGACTGATGTAAAGGCAGAGAAATGGTACCCATCTTCCATCCGCTGGTATTTGCTATTAAGACATTACATTTGCTACTTCTTGATTTTGCCAGCAAAACTAGGATGGCTCCAATGAAAAGTCATGAATGGATAATGTTATTTTACTTTTTAAAAAGAACGGTGAACTCCATTTGGACATTTTGGTAAAGATATAAACCTGGACTTTATTGTGATATGTAGTGGAAACCTGAGCAGCTGGCTTCCTGAATGGGACACAAATGCATACACAGACCCCTCCCGGGAGTGGAACCTGTTATCCAACTGTGGTTCCAACACTCTGACTTACAATGAGGCCATATGAACATTTTCTTTGATCGGAAGCTGTTACAATATTGCCAGAAATGAAATGTTGCCGAAATAAAGGATTTTTCAATAGCTTACTGATCCTTCATTACACTGTAAATCCATACACCAAGCGAGGAACATTCTGTGGATTTATGCCGATAGCAATACAAATTTTAATTAAAACCATGTTCAAAATTTTTATTTTGGAACAAGTTATCACTTTATATTGGTATAATAAGTTGATCGAGGGAAGTGGGTCAATTAGCCAATACTCAGAATATCTATACCGTTTTCCAGTTGTTAATATAGATTTCCATCATTAACAGCACCAGGCAACAGACAGATGTGTGAACAGACATCAAGAAAGAACAGCCGCGCGGATTATGCACCTCGGCATTTCACCACCTGTTAGATACAAGACTAGAAATCGTGCTCCGGCTGCTATTTTTATGTACTTCTGTTTCATGCATACACTCACACGTGAACTAGTCAGAAAAGTAGGAGTTTATACTTGTATTTTGTATGTTTTCTTACATCAAAGAGTATGTATGCCATTGGGGGAGTCTAGACATTAATCCTGAGTGAACTCTGGGAGTTGGTGTCGGACAGGGAAGCCTGGCGTGCTGCAATTCATGGGGTCTCAAAGAGTCGGACACGACTGAGTGACTGAACTGAACTGAACTGAGATGTTAATCAAAGTGAACTCAAGGATTTTAAGTTGTATTTTATTCGTTTAAAAATGTAATATGTACATAATACATGACAATTTTTGAAAAGCTGGGAGATAGAAATTAGTAAAGTAAATAATAGGACAGAATTGTTGTAATGCCACCAAGCTAAGGTGGAAACTATTACCATAATGGTCTTTTGCATTTTTTTCATGTATGCATATGCATGCATATAAAAATTCTATGCAAGCACATTTTACATATATATTTTGAATGGAGTCATACACTGTCTAAAATTTTATAATGCACTGTTTTATTATTCAACAATATGTTATGAATCACGTCTATTAATAAATACAGCTGTATCAGAATTCACTTTTTCTGCAAAATATTTTTGGTCTCTTTAGAAGTGTCCTCTCTGTGGTAGGAGGCTAAACATTTCATGCTGGGACATTCCCCAAATTTATCTTCATGTGCTTCTGAGTTATAAGGCTATTTTTAGATCCATTACCTATAATTGATACAGAAACACTTTGAATCGGCACAAAAGTGAATTTAAAAATTCTACAGTTTGGGTGGTGGGACAGAATAGGGAACCCAGAAATAGGCCCCAAACACATATGCCCAACTGATTTTTGACAAAGATGCAGAAGAAGTTCAATGGAAGTAAGATCATCTTCTGTTTTGTTTTCAGTAAATTGTACTAGAACAATCGGACATCCATAGGCAAAAAATAATGAACCTCCTATCTCATACAAAAGCTAACTCAAAATGGATCACAGGCATTTTGTTTAACACATAATCCTAACTAAACCAAGCAAAAAAGTATAGAACATGAAAGCCTAAAAGGAATTTACAAATCACCTAGCAGCTAGCTTGTGCTCCAAACCCAACAATTATGAACAGGAAAATGGTGGCTCATGGGGCGTCCTTCCAGCCGAGTTGCTCTCCTTCAGATCAGCAGCTATACAGCAAGGTCACCAGAATACCATAGCACCTTGTGCCTCAGCCACTAAATCTAAGAACTGGAGTAATCTCACCTAATCTGCATAATGAAAAGATCTCCTCTGTGCCCTTGACATTCTATTATATCTGATCCATCCCATTATTGGAGAGCTTGTGAGAGCATCATCAGGGAACATGTGGGTCTTTAGAGACAGATAACCCCAAGGTCAGGGCTTCCCAGGTGGCTCAGTGGTAAAAAAAAAAAAAATCTCCCTGCTAATACAGGAGATGAGGGTTTGATCCGTGGGTTCAGAAGATACCCTGGAGAAGGAAATACTCCAGTATTCTTGCCTGGGAAAACCCATGGACAGAGGAGCCTGGTGGGCAACAGTCCGTGCAAAAGTAGGACATGACTGGGAAACTGAACAACGGCAACACCAGGGTCAAAGTCTCTTTCTTCCTCTTCTACTAACCCCTGTTTACACATGAGCANGAGAAGGAAATACTCCAGTATTCTTGCCTGGGAAAACCCATGGACAGAGGAGCCTGGTGGGCAACAGTCCGTGCAAAAGTAGGACATGACTGGGAAACTGAACAACGGCAACACCAGGGTCAAAGTCTCTTTCTTCCTCTTCTACTAACCCCTGTTTACACATGAGCATGATTTTCACATGAAAACTGTGAAAACACATTGCTGATTTTCAGCATTATGAGAAAATAAGTTGATAATCTGTAACTGTAGAAACTCTTGGTACTGGTACGATCTCCAGAAAATCCTGGTGTGATACCACATCAAGTATTTCTTGTGACATCTAGCATGTTGCTGGTAATCAATATAAGTTTATTGAGAATAATAAATAATTATGCAAATCCAAAGTGTTTGCACTTCTTCATGCACAGGGCATATTGGAATCACTTTTGTAATTATAATTAAGGTGTTATTCTGTTTAATTATTTCCACTCAATGGCCTGATTAGGAAAATTGCTCACATTTGTTTTCCTTGCATAATGTTCCATTAGGGGGACGATTACTGAAGAGTCTGTGCCCCCAACCTTCAGCTGAGCTTCCATCCAGAAGTGAGCATGAGCTCACTTGCATCCAGAATATTGAATTCAGCTACAGATTCAAATAATCTGTCTTTTTGTTTTGTTTTTCAAAAACACTTTGCTCAACCCAAGACACTTGGGAGTTGATGTACTATTTCACACATGTGGATGTTTTCCCATTTATTTTAACCCCAGTTTTCAGCTTGTTGACTTTCTCTCTCCACCTGCCTGTTGTCTATGCACACGTTTTCTGGCTGTGTTGGCCAACCAGATGGAGATTTCTTCCTCCATGTGTCCATCAGCATGACTGTAAATATATCCTCTCCTGGTAGACTTGGCGAGGCAGTAACATTTGAGAATATGTGTGCCCTGCCACGAAATTCCAACGTGTGGGCAAATAGTCTTGACAAGGGAAGTAGTGATGAAGTGGTTGGTAAGGAAAGGAATAGAATTCTGCAGACTGAGTAACGTAGTAGTTAGGACCAGAATCCAAGGCGGGGCTGGAATGAGAGACCCAGTTAGGGCGCAGCAGGGGCAGGGGGCCAGGATGACCTGAATGTCACTGACTTCTCCCTAGTGAAGCTTTGTGGCCTTGACCCAGATGACATCATCCAGCCCTTTGTCCAGTTCAGTGCCTGGAGCAAAGGAGGGGAAGGAAGGATGAATCCTGGTTCTGCCACTAGGCCACAGGGTGAGTGAGCAAGCTTCTCAACCGTTCTGTTCTTTGATTGATCATTGAACTTTAGAAACATAGTCTTCCAAGAAAAATGAAAGCATGGACAGGAGCTGGAGACGGGGGTGGTCACAGCAAGAGCAGCATCCAGCGGGGCAGGCGCCAGGCTTGCTCCGTTGGTCCACACAGCACCTTGAGCAGCCAGCGCCTTCCACACCACCTGCACTCATTTTATTCTTGATGGGTGCTTTCAGAAAGGAGCAGTGTGATTGATTTTTTCTCATATTTACAACGTGCTGATGCTCATACTGCCATGTCCGACTCTTTGCGACCCCATGGACTGTAGCCCAGCAGGCTCCTCTGTCCATGGGGTTCTCCAGGCAAGAATATTGGAGTTGCCATTTCCTCCTCCAGGGGATCTTCTCAACCCAGGGATTGAACCTGCATCTCCTGTATCTCCTGCAGTGCAGGCAGATTCTTTACTGCTGAACCACTGGGGAAGCCCATAAGGTGTTGAGAATTAGAGGCAAATAGAAAACATGTAGCAGTCTAGCAGACATTTTGCCTCGCCTAACCAGGAAAGAAGTGTGAACAAGTAGGGCACATGGGCTGGGTTAGGAGAATAGGCTTTGAGTTCTGACAGTTGGGTGCAAATCCCAGTCAGCAGCTTTGGAACTCAGAGCTCCAATTAAACAACTTAACGCTCAGAGCCTCGGTTTCCTCATCCATATAACAGAGATGATCAAACCTCAACCACAGTGTTGCTGTAAGATTTAGTAAGTCTATGGTTATTACAATGAATCCTGTCATTATTTATCTTTGCTATACCTACCTATGAGAAGGGCGTGGCGACCCTTTCCAGTATTCTTGCCTGGAGAATCTCACGGACGGAGGAGCCTGGTAGGTTACAGTCCATGGGGTTGCAAAGAGTCGAACACAACTGAAGACACTGAGCACTCACGGACGCATGTGCATACCTACTCGTAGCTCCTTTTCTAGCTTCGCTAATGGGAAAGGGCTTTCTGCATTAAGGTTAAATAACTAGCTTTGCCCTAGATCCTCATAAGCTGAGTAACTCCTCCCCCCAAAAATATCGACATCCTAAATTGCAGGAACCTGTGGACGTCACATTATATGGGAAAAGAGACTTTGCAGATGTGATTAGGTTAATGGTTTTGAGATGTGGAAGATTCTCCTGGATTATGAGGGCCCCTGAATATAATCACAGGGGTCCCTATATGAGGGAGACAAGAGACTCTACGAGCGAGGCAGTGGCGTGAGGATGTGAGCAGGCAGGAGTGATGGTCCGGGAGCCAGGGAGGGTCACAGCATCTGGAGTGTGGAGAGACAAGGAGCAGTGTCTCCCTGGAAGCTTCCAGGGAAGAACAGCCCCGCCCACAACTTGATTCTAGATGTCTGGTCTTCAGAGCTATAAGAGAACAAATGTGTGTTGTTTTAAACCAGGAGAAGACAATGGTAACTCACTCCAGTGGTTTCCGTAGTTGTGGAACACAGTCTTAGTTGCTCTATGCCATGTAGAATCTTCCCAGAGCAGGAATCGAACTGATCTCTCCTGCAATGACAGGTGGATTCTTTACCACTGAGCCACCAGAGAAACCCAAGAAATATAATTTAAGGGATATCTCATGCTGCAAAGGTATCTGCTCATGAGCAATGTTCCAGATGTAGTTTTCCATGTATACACATTTTTAAAGTAGAATAGTTACATTTTAACTTCACAATTTTTGCAACACGCTATTATTTTTTATTATTCGTGTATTTATTAAAGTGGAAAACTGTCCTTTGCTCTTTATGAAAGCAGTGGGAAACAAGTGAAATATAAGATTTTGTTTGCAATATTTCTCTACATTTTTTTCCCACTGTTTCCTCTCCACCTGCCCCTACAGCTCTCCACTCTTGGATCCTTGCCCAATCATATTAATAGTAGGTAGTGCCATTGTTAATTTTATTTTGTCACTGACTATGGGCCAGATGGAGGTCTTTGAACTGTGCATACATCTTTTCAGGTATGACTCTGGCTGGGAACTGAGCCGCCACTGATTCTGAGGCTGATGGGGCTCCTCTGTAACACCCCAGTGCCTTTGTAGCGCTGGGTCTCTTGGTGCGCATGCTCAGTTGTGTCGGAATCTTTGCTGCCCACCAGGCTCGTCTGTCCATGGGGATTCTTCAGGCAAGAATACTGACGTGGGTTGCCATCCCCTCCTCCAGGGGATCTTCCCAACCCAGGAATCAAACCCAAATTTCCTGCGTCTCTTGCATTGCATGTGGATTCTTTACCCACTGAGCTACCTGGAAATCCCCATTTCAAGCTTAGTTGCTAATGTTCCCCATGGAGTGCTCTCCTGCACAAACGTCCTTATTCAAAACACAGGCTGTAGCTAGCACTTCATTAAAATTTCTTGTGCTCCATGTCGCATGGCTCAGGGATATTTATTCTTGTACATTTCTGAAATGGAGAAATGTGTATTCTGTTTACATATGTTCTCTCTCTCTTGTCTTAAGGGTAATGAATCAATTAAACTTTAGTGATTTTCCTTTAATAAGAATGTGTGCACAATATTTCTATTTAAAACTCTGTTCATCAGCCGAGACGGGACCAGATACCCATTTGATAGAAAATACTTTCTGAAATTGACACATGATTCTGCCTGGCAAAGTCAGAAAAGGGTAAATAAATTACCCTGGCAATACCTGCTATGCCCTCTGGACTTTTATGCCTTGTTAGTGTCTAAGGTTACAGAAAAAAGAAATGGAACACCGGGGTTGCCATGGAGACACCCAAGCCCTGTCAACACCTCTCACTCTAATAGTGACAAATGGTGCTTATTACATCAGGACTAATTTCATCGGATTCTGATCAGATGAAGATACTTAACCTTTCCTGATAAAATTGTGTTGGTATGATTACTTAAAGACCTTATTAGACATCAGTATTCTGTGTTTATAGATGCACATTTTATCGAGGTTTATTATACATTATACTGATGGGCTATATTGGAAAAACCTGCAGTGAGGTTATGACTGCCTTATTTGGGAAAAAAAAAGATATGTGATTTTTGCAAATTGTAACTAAAAATCCTAAATAAAATATATAAAGTTTAAAAAATAAGGCTTTGCAATAAGCCTTTTAAAATAAGGCTTTCTATCAATGCACATGAAATTAGCCAGATACATCATGTACCTTATGGGCTTTTTGGTCCTGTGCCCTCTAAGCTAGTCACCTTGGATTAAAGTCCACCTTACTGACCCCATCTCAATTTAATTAATTATGTCTGTAAAAATCTCATCTCTAGATAAGGTCACATTTTTAGACATTGTGTATTAGGTCTTTTTAAATTTATTTTTTAGTTGGAGGAAAATGAGTTTACAATATTGTGTTGATTTCTTCTGTACAACAATGCAAATCAGCCATATGAGATAATATATGATACTTGTTTTTCTCTTTCTGGTTTACTTCACTCTGTATAGTATGCCCTAGATTCATCCACCTCACTATCACTGACTTAAACTCATTCCTTTTTATGGCTGAGTAATGTTCCATTGTATATATGTACCACATCTTCCTTATCCATTGATCTGTCAATGAACATTTAGGTTTCTTCTATGTCCTGGCTATTGTAAATACTGCTGCAATGAACATTGGGGTACCTGGGTTTCACAAAATTGTGACTTTTTCAGGATATATGCCTGGAACTCGGGTTTCTCGGTCATATGGTAGATTTATTACTAGTTTTCTAAGGAATCTCCATACTGTTCTCCATAATGGCTATAGCTGGATTAAGATTTCAACATTAGAATTCTGGATGAAGATTTCAACATTATAATGTTGAGGGAAAAATTCAACCTCTAACAATATTTACACTAAGGTTCAAACCTATGATATTCTATGTTGTCTCAGTTCTACAGATTTCTGAACCTCCCTGCACCAAGCAGTTCCGTAAAGTTCAATTTCATTCCTTCAGTCCATCAGGATGTCAGTTTTTTGCATCTGTTTTAAAACTGAAGCATAGCTGCTTTACAATACTCTATGAGTTTTGGGTGCACAGCATAGTGATTCCATGTTTTTATAGATTCAGTTCAGTTCAGTCACTCAGTCGTGTCTGACCATTTGTGACCCCATGAACTGCAGCATGCCAGGCCTCCCTGTCCATTACCAACTCCTGGAGTACACCCAAACCCCTGTCCCTTGAGTCGGTGATGCCATCCAGCCGTCTCATCCTTTGTCATCTTCTTTTCCTCCTGCTCTCAATCTTTCCTAGCATCAGGGTCTTATCAAATGAGTCAGCTCTTCACATCAGGTGGCCAAAGTATTAGAGTTTCAGCTTCAACATCAGTCCTTCC
>SJYA01011386.1:16910-28808 GCA_006410615.1 Neotragus moschatus
GAGAGGCGGGGCCTCGGGCGGGGGCGGGGCCTCGGATGGGGAGGCGGGGCCACGGGCGGGGAGGCGGGGCCTAGCATGTCCTGAGCACTTGTGGCTCCTGACTGGCCACCTGCTAGATCTTGAATTAATCACTCCAGGAGCATTTTCTTTGCTCTTTGACCTCAACATTCTTTCTCCTCCCGCCTCCCTCCCTCTCACTTCCCTCCTGGCTGTTTACCCTTTTCCAGGCTCCTCTCTCACACCCCATTCATCATCGGGGGCCAGATCCTCCCTGGAAAAGCCCTCTCATCTCCGGCCCAGGTGGCCCCGTGCTGCCCCGGCCTGGGCCTGTGTTTCCCTCTCTCCCCTCCGGCACATTCTTCTCCTGGCGGCGGCTTCCCCCATAACTGTGCCCTTCACTTTCGCTCACGCTGTAGGGCCTCAAAAGCCTCTTCTCTCCTCCCGGCTCACCCAGGTGCTCAGGGTCCTCCAGGCCAACTGCGTCTGGCACAGATAAGCCCCGTAAGTGACCACATCTCTGCCCAGAGTGCCCCTGGCCCCGCCGTGTCCACGCGTCTCCTTTATCCAGCGCCGCCTTGGTTCCCCTCCTCCGTGTGAGCCTGAGTGCGCCTGTTACTTAAAGAGAAGCTGCTTGACAGCTCGGGATCTTTTCTGCCAAGAGCTCAGAGCCTCAGACAAAGAGAGTAAAATAATAGAAGCTGAAGGTGGGGAGGGACAGGGTTGGGACACAGCCTGCTTAAGAAGCTTCCTCATAAAAAGGAGTTACAGCTTTTTATTCAAAGGCAGGCTGTTGGTTCAGAAAAGCCCGGGAAAGAAGGAGAGGCGGAGAAGATACTGGAGGGGAGTTCCATTAATTGTGCTGAAGAGATCCCAAGCATAGGAAGAGCCCCCCCCAAATGTGGAGCTCAGCCCGGGCAAGCAGCTCTCAGCATCTCTCCTTCCTCCTGTAGACCAGCTGTCCTCTCTCCCCCTTTCCTTCTTCTTTCCTGCCAGGGGCACCTGAATGCATCACCCAGAGCCCAAAAGGGGCCCTTAAATTTCTCTCAGGGCCCTGAGAGGAGGGGGTGAGGCCCAGGCAGCGTGGGGGCCAAGGTCTGGAGTGATGGCGACTAAATACCCGCAGCACCCAAGTCCTCCCCGGAGGCCTGGGTCCCCAAGCTCCATGCACAAGAACCACCCCATCACCTGCGTGAGCCCAAGGCTTCCTTTTCGTCGCCACCACCCAGGGCAGCCATTGTTGCCAAGGAGATGTTGCCCTTGCAAGTGTTTCTCCAGAAACAGAAACAAGAGTAATTGGTGTTTATTCAAAACAGTAGCGTTTGCAAAACACCTCGTCTATTTCCTCATTGATTCTCACCACAACCCTGTGAGGTATCCTTTTACGGTTAAGGAAAGTCAGACTCCAGAAGTTTAAATAACATGTTCAAGGTCACTGAACTAGTAAGAGGTAGAGCAAGACTTGCACCCAGGCCTACTTCCAAAGGGCTTCCCGGGTGGCTCGGCGGTAGAGTCTGATTGCTGATGCAGGAGCTGCAGGAGCCGAAGTTTCAATCCCTGGTTTGGGAAGAACCCCCGGAGGCGGGCATGGCAACCCACTCCAGTATTCTTGCCTGGAGAATCCCATGGACAGAGGAGCCTGGTGGGCTATGATCCCTGGGATCACAAAGAGTCAGACACGACTGAAGTGACTTAGCACACACTCACATCCTACCATAGCCTTCCCTCTGCGTCTGCTGCCATTTGTCACAGTGAGTTTAACCTCCTCATAGGATAGTCCTCCTCCGAAACCTTCCGGGCGGGAGTGGGGGGGTGGGGGGGAGTCTCACCCCACCGCCTCTGCTCCTCATCACTCTATGCTGTCTGCTGGCCACTTATGAGTGTGTATTTTTTAATGTGATCGATGATAGTATATGTATGATTCATGGCTTTGGCACTCTCTTGCCAAGGCTTCTCCTGCACCAGTCCTGTCTGTAGGGGCGTCCTTTAAAGGAGAGCGGGCATCTTCCCACTCTGCTCCATCCTTTTCCCCACCTTATCCACCTGGCTAATGACATTTGCTCATCACCCAGTGGGCCCAAGCTGAACAGCAGCCAGGATCCTTCCCAAATGGTTCACTCTCTTCTTCACTGCTGCCCAGTGACCAATTATGACAAATAATTGAGGCAAGTGTGTTGTTCCACCATGGCTTAGAGCAGCCTAGCGGGTGAGAGAAGCACATATGCAGTCCCCTCCCCTTTGCCATGCTCTTCACAAGTCAGACTGAGTGCTGCTGCTGCTGCTGCTGCCAAGTCGCTCAGTCGTGTCCGACTCTTCATGACCCCATGGGCGGCAGCCCGCCAGGCTCCTCCATCCGTGGGATTTTCCAGGCAAGAGTACTGGAGTGGGGTGCCATCGCCTTCTCTGAGACTGGGTGCAGTCCTGAGTCAAAGGCCTCATGCTAACCCTGCACAGATGTCAAAGACCTCTAATTCAATGAAAAGGTAGGACATGATCACTTGAAGAAGAGGGCCGACACTGCAGTGCAATGTCTGCTAGAAACAGCAGTTTCTAATGGACTTTGGAGAAGAGACGGGTGCGCGTCTAGAGGCTTTCTGAAATGCTGAAGGATGGGCAGGGTTTGGATAGGCCAAGAAGAAAGTGGAGATGGACATTCCAGAGATAAAACTGTGCAAGGTGTTTTGGGGACTCGGCAAATGAACAAGTTCGTTAGGAGTGGAGTCACTCTGGAAGAGGTAGGAAGGAGAGCCAGAGAAAAATGGAAGAGCCAGCTTGGGAGGACTTGAACTTGGGCACTTAGCAGTCCCAGGTCTGTCTGGGCAACAGCAGGGAGCCAAGGAGGGTGTTTCCACAGGTGGGTATCATACTTTGGCCATATGCCTGGCAAAGTCAGTCGATGGTAGTCTTCTGACACATGGGGAATGAAGCGGGGCAAGGCACACCTTGCAGGAAATCTTCGGCTCAATCTTTAATGCCGGTGGCTTTCACCATAGCTGGGGGTGTCCGTCAGGGTGGAAAATCTGGATGGTGACTGTCTTACATGCACATTTTCGGGAGGCAATGCAGGGTTGCTGGTGAAGAGGACCACTCTTTTTAACTTTGGGAACCCCAGCTTCCAAAAACAGCATTAAAAAAAAAATGCACCTTGATCTGGCACTAATGGCCACTTTCCCTGACACCAGGACAAGGAAGCAGCAATGAGGAGTTCCCCTGGTCCCTGGAGCCTTTCAGTGGCTGCCATTGGGGCAGAAAGCAGGAGGGTCTGCAAGAGAAACAGCAAGTGCTCTCAGCCAGGGTCTCCTGGGGGCTGTTAAAATTCTCCAAGAGGAAAAAGGCAGGACGGCTTCCCAGAGAGTAAGTGGCGGGTAGGGCCAGTCCCCTGTCTGAGCTGAACTGAACGTCCATGGCTTTGTGTTTTCACTTTCTTCGCTCTTTTGCCTCCTCCACCGCCCACCCCACCCCCCACCCCCACTGCTGAGAACTGGAGATGTGTCACTCTTCCCTGAAAATATGGCAGGTAATGGATCATAATATGCCCTCAAGTGGAGTAACTGTGATTTATTAAGATCTAACCCCTTAGTCGGGCCCTGTGTGTGTCCTGCTCTCCTGTCCCAGAGTTCCTGGCTCTCCCTTGTACAGTAAGCATGGGTGAGAAGGCAGGAGACACCCTGCCAGGCCTCTCGGAAAGATCTTTTGGAATTTCACTGAAAGATGACTGCCAGTCAGCAAACCTTTTGTCACAAAGCACCTCCAGACTCCACCTTGTAACAGATAACTCAGTCTTGGCCACTCCACTTTCAGCCCTGCTCCCTTCCCCAGATAAAATGGGAACCTCAGGCTTGATCTTTAAAGTACTTGTCAAGTCTTGTTTAACATCCTCGTGAGTCTTCCCAGACCAGGGACAAGAGAGTTTGGTTGAAAAATAACTTCTAAATATCTCAGTGATGTGAAGGGGCGGGGGGGGGGAGGGAAGCATGGGTGTCAGTAAGTTCTGCTTCCTAGCAGTAAGTTCTGCATTCCTAGCAGAATGATGCTACTTACTCAACCCTCCTGAGAAGATAGGACCCTCCCACCATTTTTTTCACCTGTGAAATGGGGAGAATAATACCTATCTTGCAGAATAATCATAAAATTACCCATTGTGTTTGCCAAGAATCTAGCAGTGTGCCACATAGCAGAAGGTTAATAAATACTAATAATGTTAGCTGCTCCTCTTTGTTATTTTTGCCATCATGGAAATTTTTATCATCCTACTATTCATGGCCCTTCAGTTTTGAGGTCTTCAAACATGAATTTGTATTTGACTTAGCAAAGCTGGATTCCCACTTTTATTCCTTTGCCAGACTTGGGAAGGGGCCTGAAAATGCCTCTTCCTGTCCTTTGATTTCAAAAGGCCTACTCACAGAGCAACCCCACCACTGGGGTGGTTTGGATACAGCCCGGCTGGAGTCAGGGACCAGTGGGGTTACCTTTCTAGGGGCCCCATAGTGCAGAGGGCAGGCATACTCCCAGGGCACAGCTTGGAGGCTCAGTGCCCCGCTAAGTCATCGAAATTCTTTCTGCCCCAGAGGTGAGGTGGTCACGGCCAGGCTGGGCCGCGCCATCCCCCAGAGGGGGTTGAAGAGGGCAGAGCCCACAGAAGGGGGACAGGGAGGGATGGCCGGCTGGCAGCTGCTTGAAATTAATGGCTCTTGTAGTTTGGTTTATACTGTGGGCCCCTCTCCACGCTGCCCGGGGGGCGACCTTTAGATAATAAAGGGAATTCTGGGAGAGCTCTGACAGGCCTGTGACATATGGGGCAGGTCTGCAGGGTCAGGTGGTGTATCTCCCTGCTCCCGCCCCCAGGGTAATGAATCTTGTTTTGACTTGGCCGAGCCAGCCCAGCCAGCGCCCCAGAAAGGAGCCCAGCCCCTCCCTGCTGCAGCCCTTCAAATCAGCTCCTGTCTTTGGAACCCTCTTCATAATGCAGGGAGACAATTCCAAACTTTGATAGCCTGTGAGCGGAGAGGAGAAACACACCGTGCTTTGCTAAGGTGCTGGGAGAGCTGGTGCGGTTTCCAGGGCCCGAGAAGAGCCCACTGGGAGACCTGGGAGAAATGAAAAACAACGGCAACAGAAAACCCTCCCCGGGGTGAAGAGGCAGGTCTCCCCGGAGGACGGAGGACAGGCCGGAGGAGGATCTGCGGCTGGAGTGGAGCGATGGGGCTCCCGGGGGGCCACAGAATGTCCCCGAGTGTCCCTGGGGTGGGCAGGCGACACGTGGACTCTTCTGGGCCGGAGCAGAAGAGGGCGGGGGAGGCGAGATGGACCAGAACTCTCTGCAGGAGCAGCGGGAGAGGTGAGAGGTTCTAGTCCCGCTGGGACCAAAGCGGGCTCAGGGGCCCTATGTTTGCCTGGGTGAGAGGGGAAGCTCCTCTTGCCACCCCCGGTTCTCACAGAGACCCGAAGGGGCCTTCATCTCCAGGAGTGTTGGCCCCGTGGTGGTTTCCACCCACCCCCCTCGCCACAAACACCCTTTTCTTTCAAGGAGCAGGTCCCAAGCCCAGCCAGTGGAGTTAGCAGGACTGCTGTGGCTGAGCACTGCCCTGGGGTGGCTTAGACACCGGGGTTAACGGCCTCCTGGAGGCCTGGAGTCAGGGTGTGGGCAGGGCTGTGAGGGAAGGCGCTGTCCCAGACTCTCTCCTTGGCCTGCAGGTGGCCGTTGTCTCCCTGTGTCTCTTCACAAGTCTTCCCTCAAAGCCTATCTGTTTCTGTGCCCAAATGCCCCCTTTTTGTAAGGACACTGGTGCATTGAGACATAAGAGGTTCGGGTTCCATCTCTGGGTCGGGAAGATCCCTGGAGGAGGGCATGGCAACCCACTCCAGTATTCTTGCCTGGAGAATCCCATGGACAGAGGGGCTTGGTGGGCTACAGTCCATGCAGTTGCAAAGAGTTGGACATGACTGAAGTGACTTACAATGCACACGCACCACCCTAATTATCTAATTTTAATTCAGTTACCTCTATAAAGACNGCAACCCACTCCAGTATTCTTGCCTGGAGAATCCCATGGACAGAGGGGCTTGGTGGGCTACAGTCCATGCAGTTGCAAAGAGTTGGACATGACTGAAGTGACTTACAATGCACACGCACCACCCTAATTATCTAATTTTAATTCAGTTACCTCTATAAAGACCCTGACAACAAACGCAGTCCTGCTTTGAGGTCGTGGGGATTAAGGCTTTGCCGTATGAATTTTGGGGTGCGTGTCAGCAGGGGCACACCTGAGATGCCTGCCTTTCATGCCAGGGCCCAGCCCTGAACCTCCCCTGCCCCTTACCTTGCCCACGGTGCCATCTGGGGGGCGGAGAACACACCCCTGCCATGCACTCACGGGGGATGCAAGGCACCTGCCTGGCCCCCTCACCGTCTGGAATCTGGGTGCTTCTCTTAACTGCTGATCAGTGTTAGGGACGCCCCCACATTCCCTTCACTTACTCCTTGGTTATTTGAAACTGGATCAGATTTATCCACCTGTGGAAAAGAATGGTGTGAAGGATAAGCAGGGTATCTCCCTTCTCAGTGAGAGGAGCAACTTTCAGAGGCTACCGAAAGTTGCCTTGACATACTGGGGGGTGGGGGCTGGGGAGCACAATGTCGTCTATTTCACTTTCTCAGAAAAGAGGCCCAGAGGCCACGTAGGCAGAGGCCCGTTTTCCTCTTCCTCTGTCTCCCCTCGCCTCCTCTCTCTCTCTCTCTCTCTCTCTCTCTCTCGCTCTCGCTCTCGCTCTCGCTCTCGCTCTGGGGCAAGGTGTAGCCACTTAGCTTCACAGAACAGCCCAGAGTCTGGGGCGGTGGGGGGGTAAATGACATTCGATTAATGAAGCAAACGCAGCTGGTACAGAAGTGACGTCTAAATTGTTCCTCTGGTCCTGTTATTTTCTGTAGGAAATTCTGCCTCTCCCCACCCCACTCCCTCCCCTTTCCCTTTAAATCGCGTGCATGAAATACGCTAATAACAATCTTGGGTGTCTGTGCCTGAGTGACAGCTGAAATAAGAAAAAGACTAATCGTACCTCCTGCAGCCTCGTCACATGGAGATTAAATGAGTCTCTCCCCCACCCTCTCCCTGCCCCCCTCCCTGTCCCCCCACTTTCTCTCCTGGTCTCTTCTCAATGAGAATCATGGGCATTTGAATAATAATATTATAGACACCATCAGGGTGACAGTGGGGGAAAAAAATCAGCTCAAACCCATGATTACTCCTTCCATCTAATAATTATTTAAATACCAGATAACTCCTTTCACTCTAATTGAGGCCTTTCAGCTGTCGGCGTCACCCAGGGCCCGTGCACGCGCCCTGGCGCTCACCTTGTGCTACCCAACATGCCTGGACTACCGCAGAGGTCGCTGTTCGACAGAGTGACGCTCGGAGTCCTGGCATGTACGGCCATACAGATGACATGCGTGTAGGTCCTTCGGGAGCAGTCCATCCACAAGAGGCAAGGCGGGGGCCCCCCAAATTTTGCTGTGAGAATATTTTACTCTTGTAGATTTTGATTCATAGAAAACCTACCCCGAAGGCTGCCTTCTCGGGTCATTGGAACCAGTCCCCTGCCTCTGGGTAAGCGTATTCCTCAACAGCTGTCAGGAAAACTCACCGTCAGAAAATTCCATAATTTCCTTGACAGGATTCCCCGTGATCCTCTTTGGATAGGATGCCTGCTGGATAGCTCACTCCCGTCCCTTCTGCTCTATTTCTGACTCTTTGAGAAAAAGAAAGACGCGGCCTGTGCTGGGACACACGTGTCCTGTCTGTGAGGGTATCTGCAAGCCCGAGGAAGACAGCACAGGACGCTGCGCGAGCTCCCCAGTCATAGTTCAGTTCAGTTCAGTCGCTCAGTCGTGTCCGACTCCCTGCAACCCCATGAACTGCAGCACACCAGGCCTCTCTGTCCATCACCAACTCCCAGAGTCCACCCAAACCCATGTCCATCGAGTTGGTGATGCCATCCAACCAGCTGATCCTCTGTCGTCCCCTTCTCCCCCTGCCCTCAATCTTTCCCAGTGTCAGGTCTTTTCAAATGAGTCAGCTCTTCGCATCAGGTGGCCACAGTACTAGAGTTTCAGCTTCAACATCAGTCCTTCCAATGAACACCCAGGACTGATCTCCTTTAGGATGGACTGGTTGGATCTCCTTGCAGTCCAAGGGACTCTCAAGAGTCTTCTCCAACACCACAGTTCAAAAGCATCGATTCTTCGGCGTTCAGCTTTCTTTATAGTCCAACTCTCGCATCCATACATGACCACTGGGAAATGGTAGAGGCNTGCAGTCCAAGGGACTCTCAAGAGTCTTCTCCAACACCACAGTTCAAAAGCATCGATTCTTCGGCGTTCAGCTTTCTTTATAGTCCAACTCTCGCATCCATACATGACCACTGGGAAATGGTAGAGGCGCCCTTCTCATGTGTGATGACCGCCTGGGCCTGCCTGGGCCTGGAGGAGCTCACTCCCCTGACACAGAGGGGAGCCTTGTGTCCCTTTTCTCCCCTGCCCCTTAGTCCGCACCCCTTGAGTCTGCCCTGCATTATCACCTCCCTGTACAGGCCCAGTGCCAGGCCCACTTCTGCCATCACTGGGCCTCCACCATCAAAAGGCATCTTCTGTGCCCCCCAAACAGAGCAGCCTCGAGGCTAAACATAATTGACCCCTGGGACCGCTTCGCCCACAGCAGAGGAAGCAACAGAGCTTTGGTCACAAGGTCTGGGTTCTGCTGGCACCTGCCTCCAAGTCACGCTGACTCACCTTTGACAATTTGTTTCCTTTCCATGTGTTTTGGCTTCTTCGTTTGAAAAAAGAGAAGTGGGTTGGAGTCATCTTAGGGTTGCCTTCCGCGCTGGCCTGGAATCCCTGCTTTAAAGGCGCCACTCATTAGCAGGGGCTGCTGAGCAGAGGACGGGCTTCTCCCTGCCCTGGGAGAGGAAAGGGCTTTGGGTGAAGCCCAGGAGCAGCTGCTGACTCCTCTGACTTCACAGGCCTTGTTTTCTGTTTGTTTCCAGTTCAGTCGCTCAGTCGTGTCCAACTCTCTGTGACCCTGTGGACTGCAGCACACTAGGCTTCTCTGTCCGTTTTGTTTTATTGACGTATAGTTGATTTTATTATAGCTGATATTGTGTTAGTTTCAGGTGTACCGCAAAGTGATTCAGTTATATATATATATTTTTCAGATCCTTTTCCATTATAGGTTATTATAAGATATTGAATATTGCACCCTGTATATTACAGTAAGTCCTATTTTATATATTGTAGTATCTGTTAACCCTATACAGATTATAGGATTATCCCTGCCCCCTTATATTTCCCTTTAGTAGCCATAAATTTGCCTTCTGAGTCTGTATCTGTTTTGCATATGGATTCATTTGTATTATTTTTTAGAGTCCACATATGTGATATCATTGTAATATCTGTCTTTCTGTCTGACTCCACTTAGTATGATACTCTCTAGGTCCACCCACGTTGCTGCGAATGGCAATATGTCAGTTTTTTATGACTGAGTAATCCTCCATTGTGTATGGGTTCCGTATCTTCTTGATCCGTTCCTCTGTGGATGGACACTGTAGTCGCTTCCACTTCTTGCCTGTTGTAAATAGCGCGCAGCCCTCATCCTCATACTTACTGTCTGGATTCTGGCTTCTCAGGATCCTGGCTATGTGAGCCACCTAGTTAGTGCAGTTTTAATAACAGACACCTTTACTGTTATTGGGATGAGAAATATCATAGCCTGGATGATGTTGGTGATGATGGTGCCAGGAGGAGCTGCAGATGGGCCCAAGGGTGGGAGCTCTGGCACCAATAACTTTCACTCAGCTTAGCAAAATTGGATTCCAGTGCTAACTCCTCTTCCTGCTTCCTCTTCTTTCCTTTTGCAATAAGGGAGGCCAATAAGCATAGAGGCTTGTGCTCCCAGATATCCTGAAAAAGGCAACAGAACGGGTTGTGGGGAGGAGAGAGTCCTCCACTGAGCTGAGCTGGAAATGCGTGATTGTCGTCTTGCCCCTGCTTTGCCCCTGGTGCCCGCAGCATCTGATCGGGAAGGTATTAGATGCCTTCTCTAGCTGTCATCAACACCTGCTTCCTGAGGCTTCATCGGGGAGATGGTGTCACCAGGCCCTCCAAATGAAATATTTAGTGACTCTTGCTTCCCAGAGAGGCGAGTGTGGCCTCCCTTTGGCATCCGTGCTCTGCGGGTAGAGCTGGCATCCCAGGGCGGCGCGTCCTCATTTGAGACTTGGGACGGGGGAGAGGGAAGCTGGTAGGAGAACAGCCACTCAGCAAGTGTGGCTCTTGAGAATGCACGTGGCGCAGCGACTTCACAGACTAGACAGGGGGAGGAAGAGGGACAGGAAGGAGGCATCGTGGAGAAAATCCCCGAGGGTGACACTTGGGGTGAGGAGGAAACGCTAGATCTACAAAGTCAGGGGCAGATGTTCACTGGCTTCTACCAAATACAAGGATGGACATTTTATTCTCAGACAGACCGTGGGGTGGACAAAGATGAAAAGCTGGGAATACTGACAAATAGATTACTCCTGATAAAGGCTAAGGTGTCTTGAACGTTTATAATGGGCCAAGCATTGTCCTAAGTGCTTTATGTGTATTAAATGACTTCACCGTCATAACCCTATGAGGTGGATACCAATCTCATTACATCTAGTGAGATGGCCTCAGAGAACAGCTGTGGTGTCAGCTTGACCAAGTTTACACAGCTATCACCTCTGAATGCAAGCACCTAAATCCAGAGCTTATGAGTCTCTCCATCACACTACATGGCATCTCATCAGAGGCACAGAGGTGGACACCCTTCTCCCTTACCCTGAACTCAGACAGGACCAACCAGACCAGAGCTTGCCAACAAGACCCTTCTTTGGAAGAGCTACCTGGTAATGTCAGCCTTGGCATTGAAAGACTGGGGCTCTCGACTCCCTCTTGAAGCCAGTTTGTCCTTGTAAATTCCAAGGTGAGATGCAAGCGTCCCTCCACCCCCGCACTGCAGAGGACCCCGGCTCCTCTTGACCCTGAGGCCCCAGTGCCTGTGGCTCCTACGTGGACCACCCTTGAGCCCCGTGGAAGGAATCTGTGTGGCTGGTCCCCGGGACCAGTCTGTCCCAGAGTAGACGCTGATTGAGAGGGAAGGGGGAAACAGTACAATTACTGGTCTGTTAAGACCTCTAGATTTAACTAGCTCTGCCAGGCAGGACAGAAGGACCTCAGCTGTTATTGCAATTATTGACTTTAGAAGCTGAAAGAAGCAAGTCTCAAGATACCATTTTGTCTGAGGAAGAAATCTTACCAACTGGTTATGACATCCTTTGTTTTAATAGCATTCTTTAAGATCAAATAACATCCTTTACTGGTTAAGAAATAAGCTCGGGTTGACGCTGGAGCAGCCTAAAGCCACACAACTCATGTTGACACAGGCAGGATTTGAACGCAGGTCTCTCTGAGTTTCCCACCCTGCCCCCTTCCCTAGGACTGCGTGCCTTCTGGACTCCAGGCCAGTTTTCCCTCTCATACTTCACCTCTTCGGATCCTGTACCTCCACCGGGCTCCCTGCAGGCTGCAGAGAGCCATGCTGGGACTCGTGCAGTAGTGTGCTGGAGACGATCACCTTCAATCTGTTCCCTTCTCTCTGATGCACGCCTTCACCATGCCAGGGAGGGCTGGGGCTCAACAGGCTGCCCGCAGTGTTCATTCCCATGGAAAGGAAGAATATGAGCGAAAAGAGAAGTCAGGAGGTCTGGCAGGACTCCTAAAGCGCAGTCTCTTGGGGAGGCTTCAGTGATAATAATAACCGGTATGAGTTAAGCATTCACTGAGTGCCAGCTCCCATGCTAAGAGGCTTCCCTGCATTATCTCATTTA
>SJYA01011387.1:0-12302 GCA_006410615.1 Neotragus moschatus
TATGTTCAATACAGGATACAGGATGCTTGGGGCTGGTGCACAGGGATGATCCAGAGAGATAATATGGGGTAGGTGGTGGGAGGGGGGTTCAGGGTTGGGAACTCATGTACACCAGTGGTGGATTCATGTCAATGTATGGCAAAACCAATACAGTATCGTAAACTAAGTAAAAAATAATAAATAAACATAAAAAAATAAAAATGCAGATAAAATTTTTAAAAAGGCTGCAGCCAACCCATAGCAATTCTTCAAGAAGCAGACAAGGAGATAAAGATGCAAATACCTTCTTTCACCCTCCAGTTCTGGCCAGATTCATTTTGAATCCTACTAGAGTCGCTGGGAGTCGGACACGACTGAGCGAATTCACTTTGACTTTCCACTTTCATGCACTGGAGAAGGAAATGGCAACCCACTCCAGTGTTCTTGCCTGGAGAATCCCAGGGACGGCGGAGCCTGGTGGGCTGCCATCTATGGGGTTGCACAGAGTCGGATACGACTGAAGAGACTTAGCAGTAGAAGCAGAATGCATACAGCGAGAGATCTTGTTGATGGTATGAGAAGCCTGCAGCCTTAAAGGAAGCTAGTTAGCTGGGTCCTGTCACTCAGTCAGCTCTCCTCTAGAGGAGGCAGCAACCCCCCTGTGCTGTGTGTGCTAAGTCACTTCAGTTGTGTCTGACTCTGTGACCCTATGGACTGTAGAGTCTGTCAGGGGGATCCTCCAGGTAAGAATACTGGAGTGGGTTGCCATGCCCTCCCCCAGGGGATTTTCCCATCCCAGGGGTCGAATCCACATCCCATGTCTCCTGCATTGACAGGCAGGTTCTTTTCCACTAGAGCCAGTTGGGAAGCCCCTAAGCCTAACCTAACCCTAGTAGTAGTAGTAGTTTAGTTACTAGGTCATGTCCGACTCTTGCGACCCCATGGGCTGTAGCCCGCCAGGCTCCTCTGTCCATGGGATTCTCCAGGCAAGAATACTGGAGAGGGTTGCCATTTCCTTCTCCAGGGGATCTTCCCAACCCTGGGATTGAGCCCGGGTCTCCTGCACTGCAGGATTCTTTACCAACTGAGCTAGGAGGGAAGCGTGACCTAACCCTAACCCAATGTCAAAAAAATGTTGAATGAGAAAAACCGATGACAGGTGTTTTTTTCCCTGATCCAGAAACCACTGCACACAACCAATAAACGCAGTGGTGTGTCTTCCAGTTTACCCGGAAAACATTTGTTTAAATGCCATGATGTTCGTTTCTCTCCTTTGATCTAGACATTCCACTTCTAGGCATCTACCTGAAGGAAATAATCAGAAAGTAGACTGAAAGTCACATAGGAGATTCACTGAAAAATCTTTCACCATCACACAAAAAAAGGAGCTTATAGCTTATATCGAGATTATAGCTTGGCTCGTAAAGCATCTGCCTGCCATGCAGAGAGCCCAGTTCGATTCCTGGGTTAGGAAGAGCCCCTGGAGAAGGGAAAGGCTCCCCACTCCAGTATTCTGGCCTGGAGAATTCCATGGCCTGACATCCATGGGGTCACAAAGAGTCAGGCACGCCTGAGCCACTTTCAGACGTTCAGCACTCACAGTATACGACGAGGTGAGACAGTAAGCAGGTACCAACGGAGCACAGGCTGTAATGCTGGTTTTGTAAGAGGCTGCAGAGTACACTTACATGGCTATCTTTGAATGGATTAAAAATGATTCTTATCTTTTTCAAGGTTTCCTATTTTTCAGCCTTTCTGTCTTGAACATGATTTACTTTGATAATCAAGAAACACCAACATTTTCTTTTAATGCCATGTCCGCCTCACATGATAAATATTCCCAATACAGAGACCTACAGAATCTCCTCTGCCATCTTGTATAAAAGGCATTGATTATCTGCTAGCTGCCTATTAATTTGAAGGGAGGCAGCCAGGCGGAGGGCAGCCACGTCGTGTGTGGCTGAGGGTGCAAGCTCCCTTGGCAGGCGTATTGCTAAACAATGGAAGTCTATCTCCTGCAAGAAATTGTTTCTGCTGGCTGTGCACACGTCAGGCTGCAGCCTGCCCCTGGAGAGGCAGCTGCATTACTATGTATTTGTACAATCAGCAGAGCCAGTGCGTGGAAGCGCACGGTGGTGGATTTTACAAGCTACTCACGATGGGCCTCTGCATCTACGGTTAAAGAAAACCACACCTCGAAGTAAATTTAGCCTATTGTGAGTCCTTCTTATTTTAGGCTTTGCTATTTTGAAAGGGTATCGTTTCCCCCAGGAGAAGATGCTCTTTGTGTGAAATGACTTCATAGACATGAAATTACAATATATTACCTTCAATCTGGTACAGCCCAGCCTACGTTTTATACTTTGCTGATCCACTTCTCATCCTCGCACCACTCACACTCCAGGGACAGCAGCTTTGGGAGGTGGACAACTGGCAGACCCCAAGGCTTCAGAGGGCACCCCCCCCCCAGGAAAGAGGACCTCCCACAGGACAGAGGCCCTGCTGAGCCTGTCCAGGGCTTGGCCTCCACACACAGGACTGCCGGTGGTGACCCGGCCTTGTCATTATTTGGTGATGGAGAGGCCCCTCCACCTGTCTGCTGCTGGCTTGGGACAAGTCACTGCATACAGCCAGCAGCAGGTGGTCAGAGTTTTTATCCAGCACCCCCCCCCCGACAGTGCTGCCTTCAAACTGAAACTAGTAGACTCCCCAACTTTTCATCTGCCTTCCCTCAAGTATCATTTGCTGTCAACTTTACCCTTCAAGTCATCCTTTGGAATTGTGCCATTTTAACCAGCCAAATTAATTTTGCCATTAGTGAAATCAATAAAACATTGTAAAACATTCCTCTTGGAACTTTAAATTTGGCTTTAAACTTTTTCCAGTTTTATTGAGAAATAAATTGTCATGCATTACCATATGAAGTTTAAGCCATACAGCATGATGGTTTGATTTACGTATATTGCTAAACGATTACCACCATAGGTTTGGCTAACATCCATCTTCTCATATAGACGCAATAGAAAGAAAGGAGCAGAAAGGGAAAAAATTTCTCCTTGTGATAACTTGGGATTTACTCTCTTAACAGTTTTTCTACGTATCACATAGCAGTATTATAGTCACCATGTTGTACACTGTAAAATTTTAAAATTACAATACAAAAATAAACCATTTGAAAAAAGTCATTCTTAGCCAATTAGGTAGGCAGAACAAAAACAAAAAAAAAAATTGTGAAACTTTTTTGACACACTGCTTGGTTGCATCCCAAAAGATTCTGACCTAGCAGGTCTTAGGTGGAAACTGCACATCTGTATATTGAAAATGCTCCACTTAAGAGCCGTGGCATTAAGAATGATTGGAAGAAATGAGGCAATTCTAATAGTATTTATTGTTAGTAGAATGTCTTATGAAGGATGGTATTTTTTTTTTCCTTTTACACTTGGTTGCACCCAGACAAAAGATGTTTACTCACTGCTGTTCTCAGCTCCAGACCACTGACTCAAGGTTTGAGCGAGGGCCAAGAAGACTGCCACCTTGACATGAAGTCGAGGGACTGTCCTACGTGATCACGTCTTTCAAAACTGAGCAGCTCACTTTGCCCACAGTTTTCCAAGTTATGGCTCAAAGCTCCCCAATCTCAAGCCAGAGAGAGAGGGAATTCATATTTCTTAATGATTAATACAGCATTCTTTCCAGAGTGAATTAAGTGTGAGTATAAATAATTTGGCCAAGGATAAAAAAGATGAAGACAGACATATCTGAAGATGCCTGAAGTTGCAGAAGGTAATACTGTAATTACATCTGACTAGACATAATGTATTTATTCACAGAGAGGAAAATATAACTTTTAAAATCTGTATGGAGCAAAAATTGAATTTCTTTTTTTCTTTTTATTTTAAATTCTATCCTATACAATATGGGAAACCAGAGTTCCATCCCTGGATCAGGAAGATCCACTGGAGAAGGGAATGGCTACCCACTCCAATATTCTCGGGTGGAGAACTCCACGGACAGCAGAGCCTGGCAGGCTACATTCCATGGCTTTGCAAAGAGTCAGACATGACTGAGCACCTTTCCCTCACTCGTGTAAATGTATCACACAACGGAAGTTATCAAAACAGTATCAGAGAGAGCCAGAGAAGGGTACAGGCTGCCTTTTTATGCACATGATCCGAGTTCTGAAAAAATTGTTATATGACCAGGTCAGGTGGCAAATGTTCAGTTAACACAAAGGAAAGTGTTGCAATCAAAGAATCATTCCTCTACGAACTTAAAAATACAGAGTGGTAATTGTGTGTTACTATTACTTCATGGCCAATGATTCCATCTGTCTGGATTGAGCCCTTGGGAACGGTCTTGATAGTGCCTGCTGTGAAGGAAAGACCAGATTTATTTTCAAGGAAAGGACACAGATTCATTTTCCAGCAGCAACACTTTCAAAAACAATGATGCTTTGTGGGCTCTCTGCAAATACAAAGTGATCCATACAGAAGAAGTTGAGGATTTATACTCCCAGAAAAGGAGATACTATCAACGTGAACAAGTCCTTCATAGCGTCTCTGGTGGTTTTGGATTTCTGTCCCCCATCTTACTAGGGACTTCGCAGGTAGCACTAGGGGTAAAGAACCCACCTGCAGGTGCAGGAGACACAGAGACAAGGGTCTGATCCCTGGGTTGGGGTGATCCCCTGGCTCCAGTGTTCTTGCCTAGAGAATCCCATGGACAGAGGAGCCTGACGAGCTACAGTCCATGGGGTCACAATGAGTCAGATACGACTGAAGCAACTTTAGCATTAACAACTTATTAGGGATAGGTCCGAAGGCCAGACTTCCAAACAACATTTGGGATGAGATAATAGTAACAGCCAGCCAAGAAATTCCCTTGAAGGGACTTCCTTGGTGGTCCAGTGGTTAAGACTTCACTTTCCACTTCAAGGAGAGCAGGTCTAATCTCTGATCAGGGAGCTAAGATCACACACACCTTGTGACCCAAAAAATCAAAACATGAAATAGAAGCAGTACTGTACGAATTCAATAAAGACTTTAGCAAAATGGTCCACATCAAAACCTCTTAAAAAAACCACACAAACCACTTATTCTAAGAAAAATATTCGCTGAAGATGAGACCAATTGAGATGAAGTCCAGAGCAGAGTGATCCTGCCGGCCTGCTCTGGGGTACCGCCCTGCTCTGGGGTACTGCTCTCTTCTGGGGTACCACTCTGCTCTGGGGTACTGCCCTGTGAGCCCGTCACTGCTATCTGGGAGTTCATGTTTAAGTCTCAGCATCTGCCCCAGATCTTTCCAGAGAAAGAATTGCTAAGCAGGGGCAGGATGACCGCATCACTCACACTTGAACTCTACGTGATGAGCACATCTGTTTGTCCTCATAAAGTGCAGCAAGGCCAGCACTAACCGACATGTGGAGGCAGCTCGCTGCGGGGGCCGGCAAGTGGGGAGCCAGGCAGGAGCGCAGGGCTGGCCCACCGTCTGCCTGAGACACGCTCCGCCGCCTGGGGCAGGGAGCGTCTCCCCTGAGATCTTGGGTAACTTGTCCACAATAGAGGCCTTGAGGTCGAGGTTTTCCAGAAGCCCTGGGGTCCCAGGAAATGCCCCAGGCCACCTCAGGGGTTGGAGGCAGGCCAGACTGGGCCAGTGCCTACAGGGCCTTGCCTCCCTTTCAAGCAGGGCATCTCTGATTGTGTCCTTTATATACTGAGTTCTAAGGAAGACAGATTTTAAAGGTGTGAAAACCACAGGACCAGCAAAGCTTCCCATTCTTGGCTTACAAAAAGACAAGGAGAGGAATTTGATTATGTTTCAGAAGCGTGGACTCTGGGGACTTCCCTGGTGGTCCAGTGGCTAAGACTCTGCACTTTCAATGCAGGGGGCACAAGTTCGATCCCTGCCCGGGGAACTAAGATCCCACGTGCCACAAGGCACCGCCAAAAACAGGAAAAGAAGAAGCATGGACTCTGGAGCCCCTTGCCTGGGCTCAACCCTCATCTCTTCTGTCTGGAGCTGGGTGCCTCGGTTTCCTCATCCGTGACATGTGTCCTAGCCTCACAGGGTTCTCGTGAGAATTAGATGAGGTAACATGTACGAAGCCCTCAGAACAGTGCCCAGCACAGAACAAGTGTTTCTTATTATCCTTGGCCCCAGTTAGCAGTGAGCTTCTGTGCCAGCATCGTTAATAAGGCCACAAAAGGAAACTCAGAAGAGCTCTCTCGTTCCACGGAAAGGTGCTTGGGAGCATAATTGGATTGGCTGAAAGTGCCTTTTTAAATGATACTGTTGGTTTCTGAATCACATTTAGGAAGAAAAGCAGAACAGAAGGTGATAAATTCCTTCATGGGAGAGCTTGGCAGGAGAGGCAGATGAGACTGTGAAGTTAACTGGTGGCTGGGAGGTGGAACCGGGGCTGAGAAGGGGTGTCAGCGTGAGCTGGTTCCTCTCCCGCTCTGCTTTACAGTGATTAATTCATTAGAGACTCTGAAAGGCTGAGCTTGGGTGGCGGCTGGCCTGTCTTTGCCCAGACGAGGATGATGTCAGCCTGTCGTTTATGGACTTCTGCAATCCTCTGGAGGATTCCGGGAGCTGATAGAGCGCCTCCAGGCTGTTGGCCAGCACTCTGAAAACTAAAAGCCCACTTGGATCTTGCGTATCCTGGCTCGCATGTCCCTAGCAGGATTTTTGTTGTTGTTGTTCTGTGTATAAGCACGGGGGCATGAGAAGCCAGCTCCAAAGTTTCTTACGTAAGACTCATTTTTCTAGCCCTGCTGGCTGGCTGAGAACTCGGCCCATTTCTCAAACTCTCCTCTCGTTCAAAAAGATACGGAATGGAACGGGCTAACACAGCAGGAACAGATGGAATTTACGAAACAGAATTTCAGATTGTAAAATGTATCATTATTTTCTGTGCCACTAAGAAAGAAACAAATACCTGCTAACTGAACTCTGACACAAGCTTTAAAAAAATCGGTTTGGAAATGCTCCTTTAGACTTACTCAGACCCAGACTTCTTTTAAAAGTCACATGTTGTTCTTGTGCGTGTATAAAAAGAAAAACAGCAGGTTAGAGTGTTCCTAAACCTTTTTTGCCTATAGAGTCTTCTGAATCACTTTGTAATCCTCAGTCAACAATATCTGTGTTTCTTCCTGTATCATCATCCTCTGTGTGGTCAGGAGCCATGGTTATGTAGAATGTTACTGTCAGATCATAGAGGGAATTTCTGAAGACATTGTACGTGGCCTGGGGACTCAGCACTGGTGGTGACAACCAGGCGCACCTCTCAATTGAGATGCCCCATGAACAGCTGTGACAGGTTTGTGCTTGTGCCAGCAAAGACAGCTCCTTCACCACTGCCGCAAGGCCTGCAGCCGCTGTAAGGTACACCCCGACTGAAAGAAGCTTTAGGTGTGAGAAAATGTGCATCTTGGGATTCATGAAACTAGTAATAAAGGCTTACACTGGTTTCTTTAATATGATGAAGGAAGCTTTATTGATCATTGAAACACTGCACATCATCCTATTCGTGAAAAGGTAGATAGTAAATTTTAGGCCTTTCTCAAAAGCTCCAGGCAGGGTATGCTGGAGGATCTGCAGACTCCAGAGACGAGAGCCAGGCTTGGCAGAGGACAGCGTGATGTGCTTTACATTCGCCTGAAGTGTCTTCCGGCTGGTCCATAAAGAAGGCTGAGCGCTGAAGAATTGATACTTTCAAATTGTGATGCTGGGGGACTCTTGAGAGTCCCTTGGACTGGAAGGAGATCAAACCAGTCTATCCAAAAGAAAACCAACCTGATGATTCATTGGAAGGACTGATGCTGAAGCTGAAGCTCCAATACTTTGGCCACCTGATGCGAAGAGTAGACTCATTGGAAAAGACTCCAATTCTGAGAAAGACTGAAGGCAAAAGGAGAAGGGGATGACAGAGGATGAGATGGTTAGATAGCATCACACACTCAATGGACAGGACTTTGAGCAAATTCTGGGAGGTGATGAAGGACAGGGAAGCCAGTCATGCTGCAGTCCGTGGGCTCACCAAGAGCCGGACATGACTTAGGGGCTGAACAGCAAGGACAACAGCAGCAGAAGTGTCTTCCCCTGCAGTAAAAGTTGTTTACGTGTGTGATGGTGTCACTATCTGCTGCGAAATATGAATAGCCCTAAAAAGGTCGTTCAGCACTCCTCCTGCCTGATGGATGATTTCTCCCTTCCAGGGTGGATCTCGCCTGAGGTTTATTTAAAGGAGCCAGTCTTTATGTATTTATTTTTGCCTGTTTTCTTAAAAAGGAAAGCCTCTGAATGTTTCAATGACATAAGACTAGATCACAAAGCACCACATATTTTATCATTCCATACAAGTAAAACGTCCAGGGTAGGAAAATCTATAGAGACAGAATGTTGATTAGCAGTAGCCAGGGGCTGGAGGGAGAAGAGGGTGGGAGTGATAGGTAATGGGCACAGGGTTTCTTTCTGGAGAGATAAAGCTGTGCTAAAATTAGATGATGGGGATGATAGAACAACCCTGTAAATATACTAAAAACACTGCATTGTACACTTTAAATAGGTGAATTGTATAGTATGTGAATTATACCTCAAAGGGATTTTTATTGAAGTACAGTTGATTTCAATCAACTATTCGGGGCTTCCCTGCTGGCTCAGAAGGTAAAGTGTCTGCCTGTGGGAGACCCAGGTTCAGTCCCTGGTTTAGGAAGATCTCCTGGAGAAGGAAATGGCAACCCACTCCAGTACTCTTGCCTGGAAAATCCCATGCATGGAGGAGCCTGGTAGGCTACAGTCCATGGGGTCACAAAGAGTCGGATACGACAAAGAGTCTTCACTGTCACTTTCCATAGTTGATTTACAACATTGTGTTAGTTTCAAGCATATAGCAAAGTGATTCAGTTATATATATATATATGTATATGTATATACACACACACACACACACACATATATACTATTTCAAATTCTTTCCCCTGGTAGACTACAGTCCATGGGGTTGCAAAGAGTCAGACACAACTGAGCAACTTCACTGTCACTTTCCATAGTTGATTTACAACATTGTGTTAGTTTCAAGCATATAGCAAAGTGATTCAGTTATATATATATGTATATGTATACACACACACGTAGATACTATTTCAAATTCTTTCCTCTTATAAGTTATTGGATGATTGAGTATGGTTCGTTGTGCTATATAGTAGCGCTTTCAACAAAGAATTTTTTTTAAACACTAAACAGAATGAGCTGTAAATATATTAAATAACCTAAACAGAAGTTCTTTTACATGTATCCCAGGGATATTGTTTAATAAAAGTTTAGAATGATTTCGTTCAAAGCAATTCAGTAAACTCAACAAAGCAAACTCTTATGGGCTGTGGCACAGAGGAGTCGATTGCCCTTTTGAGGAGCCACAACCAAGGAGAGGCAGGAGAGACGCATGAATCACTCTTGAGGACAGAGGAAATGACGCTGAGAGGTTCTGAGGGGCTCCATGTGAGCTCAGGATTTGACTTGGCCTCAGAGCCACTGGACTTGGATAGGCAGGTATGGGGGGAGGGAACATACGTGGAGCAGAGAAATGTCTCAGGTCCTTTGCAGCTGGGAGAGACTTTCTTGTAAACAGGCCCACCAAGAGGATCTCTGTGTGAGTTTAGGAGTCAAGGAGCCACAGAAAGCGAGGGTGGGTAGAGTCAAGCCAGAGAAGGTTCTGGGTCTGAGGGGGAGAATGTTGTCTGCAGGACTAGACCACGGAGTGATGTGAACCAATCAGGAGACTTGAGCAGGGTCACTCAGCTGGTTGCTAGGACAGACCATGAAGTCCAGTCCAGTGTCCTGACTCTCACCTCAGTCGCCAGTCCTCGGAATGAATGGCGGTACCTTCAGAGCCATCCCCAGCAGCGGTGACCAGCGGTCTGGAGAGGCTGCAACCCGGTGAACACACCCAGTCTCTGAAAAGATAAAAGATGAAAGTCAGGGAGGTGGCAAAGTAAGAACCTGCCATTGGCCCTTTTCCTTATTTCTTCAACCCCTCTCTTTAGGATCAGAAGCACTCGCTCCATTAACATCCAGTCCTGCAAGCGTGGAGTAAAGCTCGTCTTGACAGGAACAAGGCCCTCCTACTCCTGTTTTCTAGGGGAGGGGTCTCCATCCTCTGGGATCTAACACCAGACGATCTCAGGTAGAGCTGATATAATGACAGAAACAAAATGCACAATAAATGTCATGTGCTTGAATCATCCTGAAACCATCCCCTCAAGTCCCATTCATGGAAAAATTGTCTTTCATGAAACTGGTCCCTGGTGCCAAAACGTTGTGGACTGCATAGAGTCTAGCGGATGCTGCTGACCTGGCCTGCCAACTCTGGAACCTTGATTGCATTAAAATTGGCATCGTGGAGGACAGTTTTCTTTCTTTAATAAAGCCTTAGGTTTTTGTTTTTTTTTTAATCACTTCTTTTATAAAGACCACCCCCCCCCCGCCCAAATAAGTTGAGATTGATTGAGTTCATACTCTGGCAACTAACAATATAGAGGGAACCAAATACTTCACCCAATGGTTGACACAAATAGTTGACCCAATCAAAATGTATAGGTACTAAACATGCAAAAATATCCCAAACGGTTCTGGGGTTAACTTTAAATCCCTCCTTGGGGAGGATCACACTGAGGTCACTGTGCCTGTGACCTGGCAGCCTCTTCTCCTTTTCTTGCTCTGGATGTTTTCATTAAGTAATCCCTGACCAGGCTTCATGCTGTTCCCCATCCCGGCTTGTCATCGTCAAATGGCTATTTCCTTGCACGAAGACGTTTCATTCATTTTCTTTTTCCACCTGCAGTTGTCCAAAGTGCTCCTTTAAGAGCAGAATCTCTGTCAGCAGTATTTCTGACATGGGCCAGTAAGCCTACGTGTCCAGCAGAAGGCAAGTGTTTCCTCCGGCAGCACACGCACCGCAAGAGCCTGCCGGGGCCACCTGTTATCCAGGAAATTCTCCTCCGCCTCTCGTTCGCGGCTTATTCTCTGCTCTGTGTTCAGCTGTCCCCCTAAGCTCTCAGAGAAGCAGAGAGGATGTTTACAATTTCTAGTTTTAGTCCTACCTTAAAACAAATCTCTCCTACTCAGATGTCCCTGAAGGGTGAGAACAGCCTGGGTTTGCTCTTGGTCTGCCCTTTGTGGGCTCCGCTCAGCTCGTGTTCTTGGTCTGGGCGTCTTTGCTCCCTGGGGTGGCAGCTTTTCGTGCCCCCACCACACACACAGGCACACGCCCCCTTCTGCTGTGGGGATTATTTCATTTAAAGGGAAGGCTGAGAAAGACAAATATCATATGATATTGCTCACACGTGGAATCTAAAAAAATAGTGAAAATAGTGCATTTATATAAGACAGAAATAGAGTCACAGATGTAGAAAATGAACCTATGATTACGTGGAGGGGGAACTGGGAGGGATAAATTGGGGGATTAGGATACACACTGCTGCTGCTGCTAAGTTGCTTCAGTCGTGTCCGACTCTGTGTGACCCCATAGACGGCAGCCCACCAGGCTCCTCTGTCCCTGAGATTCTCCAGGCAAGAACTGGAGTGGGTTGCCATTTCCTTCTCCAGTGCATGAAAGTGAAAAGTGAAAGGGAAGTCATTCAGTCACGTCCAACTGTTACCGACCCCGTAGACTGCAGCCCACCAGGCTCCTCTATCTATGGGATTCTCCAGGCAAGAATACTGGAGTGAGTTGCCATGCTCTTCTTCAAGGGATCTTCCTGACCCAAACCTGCGTCTTCCTGAATCAAACCCATGTCTCTTATGTCTCCTGCAATGGGAGGCAGGTTCTTGACAACTCTTCCCACCTGGGAAGCCACTCCTCCATGTAGTAGATGCTTGCTAATATACTGCTATTACTACGGATACCGAATTCATTCAAGTGGTAAATATATCCTTGTCCATTTCTACCATAATAATGGACAATCAAAAATTTGCACACTTATTTTTATTAAAGAATAGTGTAGAGTTAATTTGCTTTCCAGTTACATCATATCACTTACTGAAGACTGCTTTCCTTCAAAATATTCGAATAGACTGGCTAATTCACATTATGTGATCTTTTAAACTGCTTACCAACTTCTCAAAATGAAGGAACTCAAACCAGATTTTGTTTTTATTTTTTGCTTTACATCACTTTTTATTTCAAAAGCGCTTTGCTAACAGAGACTAATCTTTACAACATTCAAGGGAGTTATAAACCAGATGTTTGTAGAAAATGCATTCTTCGTAAACCAGGAAAGGATCCTCAGCTCTGAGAGAATCCCAGATGTTTGGATATTTTA